>OX387394.1:12005506-12105506 GCA_947563765.1 Anarsia innoxiella
TCATCTTTATGAAAGCGCGGTTAAATCAGGTGGATCAAGGTCATAATTACGACGGAATATACTTAGCCGCTGAGGTAGAAAGTAATAAATTGATGAAATCCTTTTATGTATGATGCTCTAATACGAAATAAGTTAAACTTGGCATTCAAAATACATCGTTAGCCAAGATATTGAAGCCATCATAAAGTTAACTCCTTGCAACCTACTTTGGTTCGTTAACAGTTGTATGGACAGCTGTGTACTTGTGTGGCAAGTTCTCAGCCCGCTGGAGGATCTGTCGTCGGTTGGCGGCGGGGGTGGGGGGGTGCAGGGGGGGGTGTTAGTCAACAACAATTAGATAGTTGGAGGTTGGAGAGGCGACGCTCTTGACTCGACGCCGGCGGCGCGTTACTTATTCATTACTGATTAATTGAGTGTACACTTGACTGAGTGTTTCACAGTTGATTTTGACGTTAACTTATCGCTGTTGGTTGGCTCTTACCGCTTTCTTCCTGATTGAAAGTAGCTATTTAGACAATGACCTGCAAATCTGCTCATTTAAAATAGTATCAGTTGTGTGTCGGTAGAGTGTCGATGGCATTTATTGACTCATTTTTTGTATTCTGATAAACAATGTCTGACACTGATTGCGACCAAATGTGTCAAAAATGCCATTGACACTCTGCCGACACACAACTGAGAATATTGTAAAATAGTAATAACTCTTACCTTACTCGTTTGTTTACTGGAAACCTGATATTTATTTACGTACTGCCTTCCTGTAATAAAGCGGTAAACAACTACGATTCCCGGAAAAGCATCCCTTTCTCCCTCCGGAAATAGCTAGTATTGACAATTGCCCTCTAGGTAAGAACATTGATTTCTTGGCTCATAAACATTACCATTTATTCTGTATCCAGGAAACCTTACACAAATATACCTAACCAACTTAGGAACTCTAGGAAAAACAAAAGTTGATTCTAATCCTACTAATATTATAAATGTCAATGTTTGTGCAGATAGATGGACGGATGGATGTTTGTTACTCTTTCACGCAAAAACTACTAAACCGATTCTGATGAAACTTGGCAATTCTATAGCTTATACGTCAGAATAACATAATAGGCTATATTTCAAGATATACGTATATATATTTTTATCCATGATATGACCGTAAATGCGTACGAAGTCGCGGGCAGCCTCTATTTGATAGATAATAAACTAGAGATGTAGTAAATGAAGCAGTAAATGTCTTGGCTATAAGTACTTTACGCTGCAGGGATTATTTAAGTATACTTACAATTTGTTTAAGAGTGTCTTAGAGTCTATTTAATCAATATAATATGAAAATACCCTTTGGCTATTTAAAGTAGGTATCGTGTCGGTGGGTCGGCGGTTATAGGAAAGGTCGCGGGTCGCGGGTCGCGGGTCGCAGCTACCTTCTACTCGCGGACGACGACGACGGGACAAAAAGCTTTCACCCCGCATTTATCATTCAACGTCGGCGTCAAATTGAGATACGCTACTTGCCTACAACGGGCCTTTATTCCCTTATTTTTAGGGTTCCGTATTCAAAGGGTGCAAATGGGACCCTATTACTGAGACTTGGCTGTCCGTCTGTCACCAGGCTGTATCTCATGAACCGTTATAGCTAGAGCGTTTAAATTTTCCCAAACGATGTATTACTGTTGTCGTTATAACAACAAATACTAAAAATAGAGTAATAATTAAAGGGGGCTCCCATACCACAAACGATGGCTACTGGTAGACATAATTATTAGGCTATCGTTAACCTAGTGAATGGTACAGAACATACGTGCGCGAGTCCGACTCGCACTTGGCCGGTTTTACATTTATTTTATAATAAGCATTTAGGTACTCGCTGCCAGTTTATTTTCAGATTAAAAAAGCGCTATAATTTCATCGCTACATTAATACATCTGAGATCTCATTACGTTAAGTAGATTACAAATTGTACGAAATGATTTGGGAGTTGATTCCCACTAATTCCTAAACACAATTATACGCCGCCGCCGACAGTGATGACGGCTGTTCGGATATTGTTTGTAATTAACTCCGCACACTAATTTAGTTTCCGGTACATGACAAATTGGTAGAAAGGCGTTGATGGATTCACTTCATAATTACTGGTACATGTTAGTTAGAGTGTAGTGCCGCTATACTCTTAACAATACTGATTTTTAAACTATTTTTCAGAAGTGGATTGAAAGTGCATAATTGAAATGGCCTCAGTTGTGTGTCGGCAGAGTGTCAGTGGCATTTTTGACACGTTAAACAATGGCTTACACTTATTGCGACGAAAGGTGTCAAAAAATGCCATTGACACTCTGCCGACACACAGCTGAGAATATTTTAAATTAGCAGAATTGGTCTCGTAGTAAATCAGCCAATGATAATGCACTTTACTACTCAAACCTATTACAGTATTTCGTAGGGGAGCGATTAAGTAGCGGTGCGTGCTGTAAGTCGTATCTGTTCGCTGTAGCGTGCAGTGCTTCCTGTTTGTACATCGATTTTGCAGGTTGTTGGCGTGAGGCCGACTTACCCTACTTTATGTAGTCGGTGGTGTGTATAGTACATCAGCGAGTGTGGTAGCAAGTTGGGCGGGGGCCAGCGGCCGTCGGCTGCTTACTGAAGTCCATTGTATTGACAAACCTATACTTGGATGCAATCAATGCTGAAAGCACGAAGATAGGATGTAGAAGTACACTATAATTAGCAACTAAATTGTTTTTCTTAAACATGTAAGTATATAAGTAGTGTACAGGAGGCTTCCCGCAATTTCGTAAGCATTTATCGTCATATCTTGGGAAAAAACATCATATCTCTACCTCTCTCTGTGTTATTCTGATGTGCAAGCTACAATATTGCCAAATTTCATCAAAATCTTTTCAGTAGTTTTTGCTTGAAACAGTAATAAACATTCACCCATCGACACAAACATTGACATTTATATTACTTAGTAGGATTAGAATCAACTTTTGTTTTCCCTATAAAGTATCTATAAACTTATCCCAAAATATATAGCCTATGTATTATTCGGATAAATAAGCTACAATATTGCCAAGATTTATCAAAATCTGTTTAGTGGTTTTTGCGTGAAAAAGTGATAATACATCCATCCATCCATCTATAGGCACAAACATTGACGTTTATAATATTAGTAGGATTGATTTGAAGAGCTATAGAAATACAACGAGTCTGGTATAGCAACCGTCTTGTAAGTTGAAATAAGTCGGTGCAAGTAGTTCTCCGTGGTTGGTAGTCTGAGCGCGAGGTCAGTTCGTGCGATTGAATTGTAAATGCGGTTGCGGTCGAGATCCGATATCAACTTCAGAGACGCTTCACTATCAATATAAACTTGTTAAATACTTCGTCTCGTCGCGGTTGCATTGATAAACAAACTTCCATTGGTTTACCGCAGACGGTCGCTGACCATTACTAATTAAATACTATATCCTACTAAATTATAAATGTTTGTTACTCTTTCACACAAAAAACTACTGAATAGATTTTGATGTTTGACGATATTGTAGTTCAAAGTTAAACATCAGAATAACACATATGCTATATTATTCAAAGATATTGTGTCAATTTTCCAAGATATGACAATAAATGCGAACGAAGTCGCGGGCAGCCACTAGTATTACATATTACCTATAACGTTCACGTTCAATTTCAGAACAATTTATAGAACGTTAAGCAACACCGGTTGAATAAACAGAACATTATGAAGTGATTATGTTTGTGTTAAATAGCGGCCGGAATATGTAACGGGAGTGGAAGTACGATTGATGACTCCCGTCCCGCACCCGTCCCGCACCCGTCCCGCACCCGTCCCGCACCCGCCCCGCATCCGCCCCGCACCCGCTCGCGATACCATTCAATCATTCTACAATGTGCGCGCTCGTTCATTTGAATTTCTTTGTGGCTGTATCGAGTACGGCGGCGGCGGCGGGAGCGGTGTGAACACGGCTGATTGCTGTTTGTCTTTGTTAGCCGAGCCGCTTTGATCACCCGACAGACCTTTATTGACTCTGCTCGATGCGACACGGACATTTCATTGCTATGTTCTTTTATGAGAAACAAACGAATCAATGCTTTCATATTTTGCTCTATCGCTTGTTTTGTGATTTACTCGTATTTTGTTACCTTTGTTTATGTATTAAAGGGTTAAACATAGGTATAAGTAAGTACATTTGACGAACCTTATACTTAAATAACGTAAATAAAGGAATAAAAACAAAAGTATTATAATTTTCCAAAAGTAATTCCACTGCATAATCAATATACGTAATTTTGTAGCAAAAGTCGTAGCAATCGGCGTAGACATTCCTACGACACGTAGCGGGCCGCTCGTAGAATACTACGCTCGCTACGCTATATATTTAGTACTACGATACTGCGATCATAACAATTTTTTTGTACTAACAGTAAGTATTTATAGTAGATTTTTAATAACTTTTAAGGTGTAGAATAGCGGGTAGAAAGCTTTCCGAAATGTTTTGCTAATTCTGTAGTAACTGATTTACGTAATAATTGTGTTTTATAAAAGTTTGAACCGTGTATTCCGCAATAATGGTTCGTGTAGATGACATGAGAGTGGGTCTCGGAGTCGATCGTGATCGGTATCTTTTACGAGCGGAAACAGCGAGTCATTGCGGTTGGCGGCGCGCCGGGGCTGTGGGGACCTAGTGCAGGAGCCCGGGCTCTCTTCTACTGACCAAATACTTTTATTTAAAAGTTAATTGAAGCTTTGTTTTTAATAATCTTTAACTGGCTGTTAATGCATTAAAAGTAATGGACTACCTTCAGGGGCCCAAGTCTGCTAATATTCTCAGTTGGGTGTCGGCGGAGTTTCAATGGCATTTTTGAAACATTTGGTATAATTGCGACTAAATGTGTCAAAAAATGACATCGACACTCTCGTTGACACTCTGCTGACACACAACTGAGAATATTATAAATTAGCAGACTTAGGCCCCAGTAGTTTATCTTTAGATAGCAAAATTACACACATTTTATTGGCTAAGATCCTTAACTGGTTAACAAAATCTCACAAATTAGGATCTTTCATGTATAACTTCATATTGGTAGCTTACTTGTTTGGTGTGAGCTCTCGCACTATCCGGACGTTCATCGATTCAACGCCGACTGTACCGACGTGATTGGCAGTTTACGGCCGGCATTGTTTATCAACATGTAGCTCTATCCGCGGTATCAATATGTCTACTACACGTATCTACATTCTAACATCTTCTCACAAACGGAATACATCTAAGATATACATACGAGTACTTAAAAAAAGCATTTTAAGACAAAACCTACCACCTGATACCATCTAATGACTTAGAACGAATCCGACATTTTTGGTCCTTCGAGCCGGACAGTACATACAGCCGCTTTAGATTATATAAAACATCGATAAAATTAATTTCCCAATTTAATTGAAATCAGATTTAGAAACAAACAAATGAAACAATTATCCGTACGGATTTGTGGTTTTAATGAAATGGATTAAAGTTGAGGTACAATAAATTAATGTACAGGTTCTGATTTGTTTTTGTTGGAGTTGTGCCTAGAGACACATGTACGGTAGGTACCGGGCGGTGTGGTACGGTACCGGGTACAGATCGCAAACTCTCGGTCCCGTCGGGACTACTGTTTCACTCACATCACGTGCACCATTGAAATCTAACTACCACTTACTTACTACATTCATACGAAAGCTGGAACGATCGTAACGAAAACAGACACAATTAACATTATTTTTTGGTTGTCAATTTAATTGCACGGCGTAATTCAGTTTATTCAGTCTATTATTCACTAAAGTCACATATTGATATTCATGTAGGTGCCTATTAGGAACAGTTGTATAAAGTCTTCATGTCCGTTGGTACAGATATAGTACGTATAAGCAGATATAAGAATATTCGAGTCGTAGAGTGTTGGCGGTGTGTGTGAGAATGTAGTAATTGAGAGCGCTTGGTGTCGGGCAATATAGCGGCAGTAAACCGAGGGGTTAGCGGGGCAGCGGGGGGGAGGGGGGGGGGAGATTACTACACCGCGGACACGTCGTCGTTTGGCTCACCTATAGATCTAACTACGCGCCTACATCCGTAAGGTACCCAAAGGAAAAAGGTGGATTTAATACCGACCCAGCACATAGTACGTATATGAATAGTTTTATCTCTACCTCTACATTCAGTGCCGTTTCCAAAACGTTTGTTATGCATCTTACTACGCGCCTACATCCGTAAGGTACCCAAAGGAAAAAGGTGGATTTAATACCGACCCAGCACATAGTACGTATATGAATAGTTTTATCTCTACCTCTACATTCAGTGCCGTTTCCAAAACGTTTGTTATGCATCTTACTATTATGCAGATGGATTACATCACTCAAACACATAATACATATACGTACCACTACGACGACGTTGCATAGTTTTGACAAAATAAAAGAAATGTCATCCAATCGGCTATTAGGAGGTTAAAGTGTGTTCGTGTAACATACTCGTTAGAATTAGCATTGTGTCCGCGTGCGGCTGAACTGTCACGACCAGATGTAATCCGGCGCGCGCCCGGCACGTACCCGTCACGCGTCCGCCCCGCACCCGCCCCACGTCCCACGGACCCAATCACGGTGTCATCTCGCGCTACTTTCAATGAAAATTTACGCCCGACGACCTTTAATCTACATACAAATTGAGGATCAAACAAAAATTGTGTCCTTTTGAAGTTAATGAAAGATATTAGAGTGATAAACGATTGAGGAAGGGGAGGTACAGTACCTACCTGTTACAATAGCGTAAGATTCTTGTATTTGAAGGTGTATGTATGTACTGAGACGTTGTTGTGAACAGAATTTAGATACTTTGGAGGCATGCAGCGGGCATCAATCTGAGGAGAGAGGGTCATCAAGAGGGTGGTACGGGGCGGCGGGAGGAGGAGTGCCATATCCTCTCAGATAGCGGCAAGGACGGCGCGCTATCGACGGATGTAGGTGCTGTCGGTTGATGTATACTAGCCTTTGACGCTCCAAGAACCGTAGTAGGAACATCTTCGACGCGTTCCAAAGTAATGGCGCGGCGGGAGACAAATAGTGTGTCGCGAGAGACGCGCTTCAAACCAGAGACTTGCTGAAGGGAAATAAGTCTCCCGCAGCGCCATCGATCACCGGATCCCGCTCTAAGAGCCCGGACACTTCGCTCGGATTATTTGCTTCAAACTTTAACTTCGCCGACTGTAATTTGTAATCCGCTACTTTTTGCCGCGCTTTAGCGTGATCTCGGTGGTGTTTGGAGGTCACTGTAATATACGCGATCGTCTCAAGGGGAATCACAACACACTCATCTAATTGGAGTTTCCTTCGTTTAAAGAAATGACAAAAAAATTGTGACGTTTCGTTTTAATGAAAGCCAACAGTGATGGATGACGTCCATCGTCGTTTATTGGACGCAGTATTGGACGGAGCTGTACGCGCGCCGCTCATATAAGCCAACAGTGATGGATGACGTCCATCGTCGTTTATTGGACGCAGTATTGGACGGAGCTGTCCGCGCGCCGCTCATATAAGTCAACGCAAAAAATTAATGAATCCGACGCACTAAATTACATTTGATGGGGAAACGGAGAGAGGGTTATATATAACAAATACCAAAAGCAATATTTTGAAATGGGATATTTGATTGTCCAATTTTACGAAGTGGATTTTCTGTACAGATTTCAACATGGGTTTATTTGTTACACATTTACTTAAATAAACATCCTTATCAAAATCAGGATACACTCATTAAACATTATACGGTCGCTGCCGCCGCGCTCCTCGGCTCCTGTATTATTGGTTGTTTTGAAGGTCATTAATTGTCGTCGACGCATTAAATATTGAGGTAAACAAATTTGCTTGATTTCTCTCTGGGAAAAACCACTCCTTTGCGAATATTAGTGCTGGCTTCTAAAAATAAAATTATTTTATTGATTGTTTGGTGAACTGCCGGCTATTTATATAGCATACTTTAACTTTGAATCCTGCTTTATTATGGGCTTTAACTGAAACTTGCTGCCAAACTGCGAAAGTAATTCAACCGTCATACGTGAACCCTTTACAATAGTGCTTGTAGTTTCATACGTCTCAGATATTGTTAAAAAGTTAATTACATCAAGTGACGCGGACGTAGTCATAACTTCCAGTGTTTAATTAAAGCGTTGAAGAGCAAGTTGAATCTGTAATGATATTTACCTGCGGCTACTGCGGCTGACTTGTCACAAACTGTCTTAAGTAGATACTTCCTCCCGAAGCTTGTCGTAAATAAGGAGTTTTATCTTGAGTTAGAAGAAGGGCGGAGACAGGGGAGTGCGGGGTGAGGGCGGGCCGAGGAAATTGAAAACGGGCCTTGAAAATTTATGCAGCCGAAACCGCAGGAGGAGGCTACATTTTTAATAAGTTCTACGCGAACTGTTAATATTGAAACGAAACGGCGTCTCCCCGACGCCCCCGCTACCGCCGCGTGCTCCCCTTCACATCATCATTATACTTACTTTATTCAAGTGGAACCGAGAGACCACAACATACTGTCATTTGTTTTTGATGGTATCTCGAGATGTGTATTTTTAATTTGATAAAACTCCGCTGTCCGGTTCTGGAATTCAATTCCCACTCGTCATGAAACAAATCCTTTAGAGCACAGTTCATTTAGTGCTGGCTAATAAAATAACAATGTGTTACAACGAGTGGAATAAGAGGATTATTAGATGTTGAGAGGTTAGCGGCGCGCGGGGAGGGGTACGACCTACTTCCGGTTCCGGAGTCCCGGCGCGAGTACGGCACTGCTCTTTCTCGGATATTGTCATTCCGGTATTTTAGTCGAGTCTTTGAGTCGCGCTGCTTTGAAGTCGTCCCACTTGTATCGCGCTCGTGACTGCCTAATATCACTCTATACACTATACCTAACTAGCTACGAGCTAGAACACGTCTCACATCACATTATATTCAGTTCAGTACTGCCAGACAATCTCCTTTATAATATAAGCTACCTACCTACAAAGGTATCATTATATTTGCTCCGAACTTGCACCTTTGGGGTTATGTTTGTATACTAGATTATTTAGTAACTTATAATTAAATATGTCACGTAAATCGTTTTATCTTGCTGGAGGCCCACTCGGTCCCCCCGGGGGTCCCAAACAAAACACTCTATGCCAACCTCTCTGTTTAAACTGTGAGATTATCTCTTCACAAATGAAGAGATTTCCTAATTTTCCAAACGTCTACCTGTCACGTATGAAACGAGGGTTTAAATCTGTTAAACGTGTCTCTGATCCGATGACTACGTATTTGCTAGTAAATGTCCAACAGTTGATACAAACTTACCCTTTATTAGCTATCACGACAATATGACGGGACTCTAACTACTTCACCTTTGCTCCTTCCTCGTATATGAAACTTTGATTTTCAGCGGAACAACCTTATGAAACAATACTACACTTAAATAATGGTTATCTACATGTCAGTTGAGTTAAATTCTAAACTTAAATTAATTTTACTTTTGTTGTAGCGTAGGTAGCGAGGCAAGGAGAGTGGGGGCGGGGAAGTAAATGTGTTCGTGAGAGACAGCGCGTCAGGTTCATTTGACGTGAAACTTACATGGCTTTTTGTAGGATTGCCCCCGGGACCGCGTCCGACGTCCGACTCCGGTGCCGGAGTCACGACACGGAGGCTAAACGAGCCGCCGCCGACGTCTCATTGCGGCCGCAATCAGCAGCTACGTGGGGTTTTATCGCGATAGACTCGTGCCGCCGTAAAACGAACATTGTCACTCGGAGCTGCTCGCTACTTACAACCGTTTTATTTTACGACCGACGCCCTCCCCCGACCCCCGCCGCTGCTCCTTCAAGCCCACACTTACCTGACATGACATTTATGTATACTCTACGATACATGCATGTATAACATTCTACAAATAACTACGCATATTACCGACTGATATTATATCTTCAGAAAAATCCCAAAAATATTTATGACGGCGTATCATCACTTTAGTTCTATATTTCACGGAGATATATGGCGATTCTGTGTTCATCTGCATTAATAAAATATTTTTTCAAAAAACGCACGCGCGTATCAAGATGACAAGTTTTTCGAACGAAATTACCATCATTGTTCTCATCCGGAGATTGTCCCAGGTACCTACATAACTTTTGTATTATAATCAAAGATGTTAATTGAATCGTCCGTTGTCGAAAGTATCGCAAATAAACTATTAATTATTTAATGAATGCAGCGTCGAGACGTGACGTGCCCCAGTCTGGAGCGGGATTTTTATGCAGCGGGCTGGGAGGCAGGTCGGGCGACATGACTAGTGCATTAGCGGCAGTCGGCGGCGACGACAATACAACAGCTTATAATACCACATATACATACCTATATTATATACACTCATTGTATGTACGTGTACTTATACATCTATGAGATGCATATACTGGAACACTAGGGACCTATCATTATCTAGGTAGTTGCAATTGGCTGCAACTCGTACTGCTAATTCCCAATAAATCGATCATAAATCATGATTAACTATAGCCACTGATTTGTTGCTTTGATAATCCTACTTCCTACTAATCTTACTAATATTTATAAATGTCAATGTTTGTACCGATGGATGTTTGTTACTCTTTCAGACAAAAACTACTAAATAGATTTTGATGTTTGGCAATATTGTAGCTTATATTATCAGAATAACACATAGGCTGTGTTTTTTAGATATCATGATTTTCTTGCCTCTTGTGATGTTATATGTATGTTTATAAACTCGCTCACGGAAGCCAGAGAGAGAAATCAAGTAGATGGGAGTAATTGGATTCGGACTCAGTTTTAATTGTTATTATCATAAGAATAGCGTTCATCAGTGGGCGGCGGCGAGCGGAATAAAGTTGGACTTCCTTCAGCAAATGAAACCTGGCGGCTGCGGAATATCAATGAAGCTGAAATAAGAAACCGCTAAATGGCGGCGAACAAAGCCGCGGGATTCCACCAGCTTATGAATGTTTCATCCTCAGTCGTCAACTATGTAACGCAATAACAAATGAAATCCGCAACAAACCGCCCCCCCCTCCGCGCCCCACACCCCGCACCCCGCAAGGGAAGTTTTACAGCTTTGATTTGACGACGTCGTCAACAGATTACAGCCGCAGCGACGCTCACAATATTTTAAACGGTACTTATTATTTCATAGCTAAAATCCCGATACCATAGTAAACACCGCTCCTCTGAGACGTTTACTATTGCTCCCTTGGTTATCACTCGCCGTTTTTTCCTTCATCAACTATTTAAAATTCTTGAAAAATATACGAGAGCGGGCGCAGCGAGGGGTTGTGAGGGGTGGGGGATGAGAGGGGCGATGATCTATCTCGATGCGGCGTTTGGCGGTCGTACACCATACGGCGCGGTGTGTACCGTGCAGCCGCTCCCCGCATACATAAAAAGGTATTTTATCACCATCGCCGTCACCCGGCGCGATACACGCCGTACCGCTCCGGACCGAGATAACACTCTCCTCCGATATTTCCACGCGCACCTGTTTATCATCACGCCAATAGCCGGCGGCGCGATGCTAATGAGGTAATCGAATTGATCTCGTAGCGGCGGCGGTTGTGTCGGTAAGTAGGGGCTTGTTAGCTGCGATTCTATTACGATAACGCTCATTTCATCACCGCATCGCTCCTTGATTGCCATCTGTTACAAACACTGTACTTTCACATTCAAATAGGAACTAAAACACACATCTACTACAAAATAAAAGTGTTTAATGCGATTTGATTTATTTATCGTTGTCGAATATCACCAGTTTGTAGCACTTTGCTACGAGATCTGCGGTAGCGTAGCAAAGTGCTACGTGATTATTACTTTATCGTACGGATTGATATTTTTATAGTTTGCAGTTTGATACTATATAGTACAAAGCTATATAATGATATAAGAAGACCCCAAATATCATATGTTCTATTTTAAATTTTTTGGTAAAATTTCCAATTTTCTGACATGTAGTGCTACACTCCTTTAAATATAAAAATAAAAAAAATAAACAACGCGCTTATTGACTGTAGTAAAAAGCTTTTTTTATTAATAGAATAATCCGATACTTATGCTGAAACTTATATTTAATTGATATAATGATACATTGTACATACATAATATAGCTCATGTTGGAGCTCGTAGTAAATTGCTACATTTACGAGTACTGCGTAGCTATTTGCTACGAGCTACGAAGTTTGTTGAAAATGTACTGGATTCAGTAAGTACCGCATGTATGTATAAAGTGTTAGAACTCAGGTAGGAGATAGCGGGGACCGGTCAGTAGTCGCTAATGACGCCAAAGACCCGCGGGCGACGTCGCTGCTGCCAATACGGGGGAGCTCTACCGGTAGCGGCTGATGTAACGCATCACCGTCGGCGGCCAAGCGCATTTCATGTCTTTTTACCCGACTGCGCCAAAAGAAGGGTTATGTTTTTAAAAAGTATGTATGTATGTATGTATAATTTTATAGTACGCCCTACAGTCTAAACGGCTTGACGGATTTTAGCTGGAGAGGTGTCGCTAGATTCGTATTTACAGTAACAGTGACACTGGGTACATCAAAACAAAAAAGGCATTTTAAAAGGCAGTTAGGTACGTTGACATCCGTTTAAGTTCATCTCAGTAGATATCTCAAGTATGAGAGAGTAGAACTAGCGCTCGAACAAAAGGAGCAAATGAGCGTTTGGAGAGTGGCGAGTAGCGAGTACTCGAGTGCAATTAGTGGCACTCGATTCGAGTGGCGGCACTACGAGCGGCTGTGGAGGGATTCACACTATTGTCGTCACTATGGAACGCTGCGGCGGCTGTGTCGTGTCGCGAGTGTCGGCAAGTGTCCCACACTAACGAGTTACTACTTACGTATACTCATCATCAGGCCTTTTAACGTCCCCACTACAGGGACATGAGCCTACTCTTATCCGAGAGTGATTAGGTCGTAATACACCACGGTATTGGCCCAATGTGGGCGAACTTCACATACACCTTCGTATTTCTTCTCTAGTGTATGCAGGTTTCCTCACGATGTTTTCCTTCACCGTTAACGAGTGGTAATCGAATTATCAGTCCGTACATGAGAAATGTTAGCACTATTGACTCTCCACTATTCGTATCTATGCGGGAGGTAGCAACTAAAATATATTTATATCAAAATAGCGGGACAACGTGCTATGAATCCAATATCATGTCGGTAATATTACATACCGGAATGACGAGAATGGAAATCTCGTGTCGTGTAAGTGAAGGAGGAGATTATTGAGATGGAGTCGGCATTTGTGAGTCGCGGCGACCTTGGAGAGGTATGTACCTACTGCGGGTAGTGGATGTAACGTATGGGAGCGTGGCGCATAAAATACCAATATTATTGCACGACGTGAATGAAATGCAGCGGGCGATGTGAGCGGGGGTGTATGCAGGGACGGCGGGGGGGTGTCGTCGTCTCGGGAACTGGGTCAAGGCAGTGTCGGCGCGCCGTCGCCGCACTCCCGCGCGATTCTATAAATGGCCCCAATTTATCATTGCGTCATAATTGTACTGTACTTTGCTTGCATTTTAATAAAAATGATAACATGCCTGTCATGATGTTAAGGGTTAATTGAATAAAATGTTTATTATTCGATTAATTTGTACTTCCTAAGTTTCGATCTCAGTAGTGAAATTATCCGCGTTGTTCCCAAACCACAGATAATGCAAATCTCTAACCGCGGGCTGACCTCTCCCCTCTACTACCCCGGCGACCCCCCCCCCCCGCGCCGCTTAAATACTTATACAAACGAAAATTATAAGTTAATATAATCGCAAAGATAACTTTGCTTATAGCCGACAGTAAAGGAGTCTCTACATTCGATGCACGCTGATTGTTTATTTTAATGATTAAATAGTTTCAAGTGTAGGTACATACTTGTACGTAGGAATAATCTTACAAGTTTTTAAATAAAAGTATAGTAGAGCTCCACAGGAAGCGGGTAATTGGTTGGTTGAGAGGCATTACTTCCAATGATAGTGGATCGGAGGCGGCGGTCCAATATGTCGGCGGGACACAAAGAACGGCCGCTTCCTCTTTGGAACTAGCAATAGCCACACGCGGACCGAGCCAATAAATGTATCTACCTACTTATAGTACGTTATATACAAGTATATACGGGGCTGGCGATCGCTGCACTCACAATGTATCGCAGAAAATTGAAGCCGGAATTCAATAACGTCCGGAATATAGCGGCTTTATTAAATCCCAGGACGTGTCCGCGGACATTACATCAGTGACACTGTAATCTATCCAACGACACGCGGCGCTTTTAAACATGTAAATAACGTGTTACGGCGCGCTGTTGTTACCAACCGCGGAGTCACTCGGTAAACTCGCTAAATAATTCGCGATTCATGTATTTTCTTAACCGGAGTACCTCGCGCTGGTCCACCTTTAAATATTAATGGAATCCATTAGAGCGAGCGAGTTTGTAGCTCCGGACTTAAGACAAGAGCAGCGCGCGACGGGACCTCCGCTACCAACTAACTGCTCCACGGGACTCGTCCGCGACCAGCGAACATGTTTGATGCATTAGAATAACTGTAGGGAGCCTTTACCACTTAATAAATAGCCCAACATTACAGAGGTCCTGTAAAGTGTGAGTTATGTTGTACCGCGTCTTAGGACGTGGCCGGCTGCGGTTACATCTGGCGGGGAGGGGTGCGGGGGGAGGGAGGAGGGGGTCGCGGGGTGGCGATAAATAATATCTTACTAGAAAGTGGCCGCTTAAATAAACATTGCCGCAAAGTGGCCACTCCCACGCTCCCCTTCGACAATACATTCTTTGTTATAACTACATTTACACCTGCACCATATAGTCATTGTCAAACAATATTACTACAACAATCACATGTATATGGGAATATGTAGTGTCTTTAACTATCTCCTGATAACAATATGTTATCTAAATGATGCATTCGTTTTTAACAACCATCATATTCTGGAAGACTTTTTATCAAGATTTACTGAAAAAGCATTTGCAGCTACATTTAAACTGGTTGGAATATATTCGGAAGTTGTGTAAGACATCAAGAATGGTAATGTAGAGCGAGCGTTATCAAAGACGATGGCGACGGCGGCGGCGGCAGGTGCGCGCCCGATACCGGAGCGTATACTTATCACC
This sequence comes from Anarsia innoxiella, assembly GCA_947563765.1. Taxonomy (NCBI): domain Eukaryota; kingdom Metazoa; phylum Arthropoda; class Insecta; order Lepidoptera; family Gelechiidae; genus Anarsia; species Anarsia innoxiella. The sequence continues at coordinate 12,020,730 of OX387394.1, forward strand.
CGCACCGCACCTCCTCCATAAAAACCTCGTAAATATGACTCCAACAGCCGCAGCGTTTTTAGGGTTCCGTATCCAAAGTGGGAAAACGGGTCCCTATCCCTGAGACTTGGCTTTCCGTCTGTCCGTCCGTCCGTCTGTCACCAGGCTGTATCTCACGAAGCGTTATAGCTAGAGCTTGATCACAGATTATGTATTAACGTTGCCGCTATTACAACTAAAAATCGAATAATAAATTAAGGGGGCTCCCATACGACAAACGTGATTTTTTTTGTCTTATTTTGCTCGATATCAATAATGGCTACACGTAGATTTTTATTATTGGGCTATTATTAACATAGTGAATGGCGCGGAACCCTTCCTGTGCGACTCCAACTCGCACTTGGCCGGTTTTTTAATAGAAGTGAGCATTAAACAGGTAGCGAAACAGTACAGGCGGTGGAGGCGGGTCACCGGCTGTCCAACGACCGGGTCACGTTGCGGTCTCCATACAACTACTGCCAGTTATTGGGACATATTCCATTATTGCGGTTCGCTTTTAATTAAATACAACGGAATTCGAGATGAAAACGTAAACTAGTAATTACTTAATGGAGGCGGTACATAATGAATAAGGTAGAGAGGAGACAGGTGTCTGTAGCGCGAGTGTGTCGTGTACTACGTGGAATTAGATTAGGCATTCCTTGTGTTCGAGCGGACCGCATTTAGTATTCCGTGTGACGTGGCCCCGGGCCGGCTCTAGGAGTGGCCCACTGGCCCGCGCCGCCGTCGCTCCCCTGAGACGCTCAAACCCAATTAACATCACATTAACATCAACACAGTTTATTCGCTCGCTGAGGATCACTACGCCCATTACCGCTAAGTATCTCTATACAACATGAATGATGTTTAGTTCGAGTGGGTTAGACATGCCGTGGTGTATTATAGTAACTACATAATATAGGTACGCGTAAATAAAGCATCTTTGACGGAACTTCAATTTGTTTTTAAATTGCAATGATATTCTTATTTTTAAACGACTTTAAAAAAAGAAAGAGGTTTTTAAATTCGACCTTTTTATGTATGTCCGCGTAAAAATAAATATAACTTCGTTGTTTATGAACCGATTTTTATGATTTTTCTTTTGTTGGAAATGAGGTATCCCAAGGCTGGTCCCATAGTAAGGAAACCAGGATCTGATAGTGGAATACTGGAGAAATCGAGGGAAACTCTTGAAAAAATTATATTTGCGACTAGTATGTAAGTCACTAGTCGCAATTGTATTTTGTAGAATTTAATTTGAAAAGTTGTAAACGCTATTTGTAGATTAAGAAATATGTTAGTTGTAGAGCTGTTATCAGTGTTATATCGGTGTTATATCAGTGGTGTATCTGGCGTATCGCTGGAATGTAATATCCTGCGGTCCCGACGTCTCCGCCGCAGCCGAGCTGATCCGATACCGGCAGGAAATTGAATCTACTGCTACTTTACTCGACTACTCGCTTTACTTGCAAGGAGATCGCGCTGCGACGGACCTTCTTGGTGGTAGTGGGGGGCGGGGAGGGGGGATGTTTATACCTAGATTAGCCGAATCCTACTAATATTATAAATGTCAATGTTTCTGCCGATGTATAGATGGATGTTTGTTACTCTTTCACGTACAAACTACTGAAAAGATTTTGATAAAATTTGGCAATATTGTACCAAGTTTATATATCAGAATCTACATTATTTTGAGAGATCACTATTTTTCAAAGATATGACGATAAATGTGTACGAATTCGCGGGCAACATCTAGTTCATAATATGAGTACTAAATGTGATTCAATTTCAAACGCATGATTATAATAGATATGTACAAAATACTACAAAATTAATTATTATCTAGGGTAAAAAAAAAAAATGGCATCCCAATAAAATTTCGTTGCAATTTTTGGCTGGTTGCCTGACTGCGACGGGAGGCGTTATGAAAATAAAAATGAACGACTGAAGCCCTTGATTTAATAGTTCACAATTCATTAATCTACTTTTAGGGTAATGGCCTCTTTTCGCGGACTTTTAAACTACTATACAGGCCTCTCTCCCATTGGGGTAGTCAGAGACGACTTCCCTCCACTTGCTACGAGCCAAATACAATTCTTTCGCTTCATCCACACTCATCAGTCGCCTCATACTTGTCCGTTGGTTTAGGGTACACTTGACTATGACAAGAGGAGGCCTCTCTCTATGCATTTTATTTACTAGTAAACACTTGTTCACTTGAATACTGCGAGTTGAATGGTCATTAAATAGATAAATGAGGATGTCTGCTAGCGTCGTGTCTCGTGAGTGAACGTTCCTTTGAATCGCTCCATCACACTCGTTGGAGTCTTTTTCTTCCTCCGACCGACGCCAGCGGAAGGAAAACTGCTGCAAATACATTCATCTCTACGAAATTCAACAACTGTTTCATTATATTACGTTTAACTACTTTTTAAAGAGTTTAAATTGTTTAAAGAGAAATACGTACCTACAAAGCAAAATATTAATTAACTTCTACTTTGTTCAATTAAAATTATGGTGATTATAACTTAAGACCTTAATTTAGTTACTTTGCCTTTCCACAGTAATAGAAATCATCAATCGCATGCTTATATAGAAGCATAAAACAAGTCTATGTATTACCTATTTATACAAATACCAAATAAACATCGATAAAGTACCTTTAATTAGTTTGTCCTAATATTTAATTGAAAATGTAATAAACAATCATGCATATTGTTCAGGGAGAATCATAATGAATTATGATGAGACGACTTCAGAGCGTACTAGAGTGAACGACGCGAAGGGGTCGCTCCAAGCAATTACTCGGTTAACAAATCGTCAAGGCCACGCCGCGGAAAAACTTCTGTACGGAGAATAATTTTAATGCAATTTTTAAGAAATCGAGAGTTATCCTGCGGGTCGGTGTAGTGAGGGCGCGGCCGGCGCGCGCGGCCCCCCCGGCCCCCCGCGGCCCCCCGCGCCGCCCGCCAGTCCGCGCCGCGCCACCGCTCCGCTCGCCCGCCGCCGCCGCCCGCCGCACCGGACCATGCACTGACTCGCTCGACCCGCGCCGCGCCGCCCGTCTGCTCGGAAGGTACGCCGTCGCAGCAGCCACAACTCCGTGTAGTGTCGGCCCTGGCCCACTCGCCGCGTGTCGCTCCGTCGTCGGCCCTGACTGGCCCCAGGTCCACTGCAGCGCTGCAGTGTCCTCCACCTACAGGCACACGTTGCACCCTCTAGCGACCCTCACCTACGATAGATCAAACGATTACTTTTATTTGTTTTTGCTCTATTTAAGTAACATTTCGGACGGCAACAACAGTGATTATTTCTTTATTTGTGTATCTACGAGAAAGTCCTAGTTTGTGTATGTATTCCGTCTAAAAGGAAATTTAAATTAAATTTAGATTCTAGGCTCATTAGTACTCATCCCGGTGCCAAACATCACAATAAACTTAAAAGTTGCATCAAACCGTGAAAAGCGCAGTCTCGCGTATTTTTGACAATGCAAATCTATCAGTATCCTTCTGAAGATTTCCACGCTGGAACTAGCTTCAAGTTACCTACTAGTATTTTACTACATACGAGTGAGATAGCTAATATTATCCATGTGTCTCGTCAAAGGATGGATGGATTCCCATTAGAAGTTACAAAAACTGTGTACTTTTTAAAATAAATAGGACTGAATTTATTTTTAAACTGACCGCAGCGTCACATCAGACGTCTACATAAGACAACAAAACAAAAGTTGCTATTTATACCAAAATCCTTTTGTTAAGCCGTGTTCTGTTTGCTTTTTCTAATTTCATTAAATATTCGCTAATATACACAAAAAAATGTGGCGGCGGCGGCGCCTACAAAAATATTGATGAGTTTTTAAATCAAATCCAAACAAATTGAAAACACTTTAGATGCGGTACACCTACTCGAATGATTAAAAATAATTTCTACTCTTGTTTACCTTGCTTGTCTCTCATAAATGGATAATAAAACAGTAAAATAAAAATTATGATTTCAAGTTATAAAATTCCTTTATCTTTTCACGAAAGTGATTGTTTTGATAAATAATTTATTAAGGACGAACGATGAATGATCTAATCTTACGATGTTGTTAGAAGCCAACGAGATAGAATCTTTCAATTAAACGACGTTCTATCAACGACTTCATAAAGTCAGCTCAAAACAGAAAACTTTGTCATCAACAGATTTTAAATTAATGTTAAACTGATAAGAATTTTTGGCATCGCATTATTTTAGCTTGTTTTATTAAAAGTTGTTTGAGGTCGTTTTAAAATCACGTGGTAAACCCACGTAAAGCTTTGCATATAATTAGAAATGCACAAAGTGTATGAAAACGAGCGCTTTGACTTCAATTTAATTAAGTACTTGTTTGTTTCCAAGCGCGTCCTCTCTCCTCGACGTAGTTTCTGATGAAATGTGGTTTATATACACCCCGACATTACTTTTTGTATTTTGATCCCGCTACCTAACTTAACATGTAGTGTGATTTAATGTAATAAAGCGTGTATATTATATTGTGTATGTAGAGGCAGAGAACGTGCGAGGAGGTGCACACGGGGGGAAGTGGTGGAGGAGGATGACGTGATGTCTGGCGATGCGGCCGCCGTCGCCGTCGCGCCTGCTGCTGCCGCTGCTGCTGCTCGCCGCTGCCGGTAACACACACACCACTACCTTTACACCACAATTACTCATTTTCACTTACAATAAATAAAAAATAAAAAACATGGCCAGTACTCGATTCACAAACCAATCATACACCATTATATTAAAGGCCCAGTCAGTATACCATGTCAATCATCATGTCACATAATATCACACACGTAAGTGGAGCCGCCGCCGCCACTCGCACACGCGACGTGACGGCGGCGGCTCCACGCGGAGTGTCTGGGTGAGGTGTACTGTAACGGTGTAGCCGAGGCTGTAGCGCGTGCCGGGTGCGCAGGGTGCGGCGGCAACCCGGACGCCAAGCGGCTCTACGACGACCTGCTCTCCAACTACAACAAGCTGGTGCGACCCGTGCTCAACGTCAGCGATGCGCTCACCGTCCGCATCAAGCTCAAGCTGAGCCAGCTCATCGACGTGGTACGTCTCTACAGCACTATGCTACCCATCATAATCTACCTTCTTTATAGACAAAATACGACCTTAATAAAACGCCTGTTGTTTATATCCACAGAATCTCAAGAATCAAATCATGACGACCAATTTATGGGTGGAACAGGTAAGATTCATCTTTTATTACACGAAATGAACGGTTTTTACTGCAAGTAGAGAAGTATGTCATTATTGTGTATGTTGTAGAGTTGGTACGACTACAAGCTGTCGTGGGAGCCGCGGGAGTACGGCGGCGTGGAGATGCTGCACGTCCCGTCCGACCACATCTGGCGGCCCGACATCGTGCTCTACAATAAGTGAGTGCTGGATCTGTGCAATACTGAACACAAAACGAGTTGCATCAACTAAATGACGTACGCTATTCCGTAGTGCCGACGGCAACTTCGAGGTTACTCTCGCCACAAAAGCGACGCTGAACTACACAGGGCGCGTGGAGTGGCGCCCGCCGGCTATTTACAAGTCTTCCTGTGAAATCGACGTCGAATACTTTCCCTTTGACCAGCAGACCTGCGTCATGAAGTTCGGCTCCTGGACTTACGACGGATTCCAAGTTAGTACCCAAACATAACGTAACTACCAGTACCACCAATGATGTTGTCACGGATGAGATGGTCAATTGATATTGTGTATATTCCGTGTAGGTGGATCTGCGGCACATCGACGAGGCCCGCGGCACCAACGTCGTGGAGCTCGGCGTGGATCTGTCGGAGTTCTACACCTCCGTGGAGTGGGACATCCTCGAGGTACCTGCTGTCAGGTACGATACACTCGCACACGCAAACACAGTGTTAACGAACCATGCATTAGATTACAAGTAGATAGTTTTACACCTTGTATTGTATTTCAGAAACGAAAAGTTTTACACTTGCTGCGACGAGCCGTACCTGGACATAACGTTCAACATAACGATGCGCCGTAAGACTCTATTCTACACCGTGAACCTCATCATCCCGTGTATGGGCATCTCCTTCCTCACCGTACTCGTGTTCTACTTGCCCTCGGACAGCGGCGAGAAGGTAAACTACTTGCCTACCTGACTTGCACAAAATCATATCATAAATAACACAAATATTTTGTTTAAAGGTATCACTATCAATTTCGATCCTACTGTCGCTGACCGTGTTCTTCCTGCTGCTGGCGGAGATCATCCCCCCGACGTCACTCGTGGTGCCGCTGCTGGGGAAGTTCGTGCTCTTCACTATGATACTCGACACGTTTAGGTAAATATAACATATAACACAGAACGCGAAACTTCGTCTCTTTGGATATGATTTACATTACCCAATATTGTTTCTCAGTATATGCGTGACGGTGGTGGTGTTAAACGTGCACTTCCGGTCGCCGCAGACGCACACGATGGCGCCGTGGGTGCGGCGCGTGTTCATCCACGTGCTGCCGCGGCTGCTGGTCATGCGCCGCCCGCACTACCGGCCCGACCCCCACCACAGCCGGTTGTAAGTAGTCGCACCGTCCTCGACGTGGAGTAAACACAACTCAGCGGCGTTGATTTAATGTTGCTCGAATGTGGTTGTAGCGCGGGTTTGGTGGCGAGCGAGGCACTGCAGTGGGACGAGAGTACGCGTTGGGGCTGCGGCGCGGAGTGCGCGGCGGCCGCTAGCGACCCCACGTGCCACGTGCACGAGCCCGCCGCGCTCTGCGACGCGCTGCGCCGGTGGCACCGCTGTCCCGAATTGCACAAAGCTATCGACGGCATCAACTACATCGCTGACCAAACTCGCAAAGAGGAGGAGTCTACGCGGGTCAGTACACGTCTCCAGTTATAGTTTGGTGGTTAGAAGGTTGTTTAGCTAATGTAAGTGGACTTACAGGTGAAGGAAGATTGGAAGTACGTAGCGATGGTGCTGGACCGGCTGTTCCTGTGGATCTTCACGCTGGCGGTGGTGGTGGGGTCTGCCGGCATCATCCTGCAGGCGCCGACGCTGTACGACGAGCGCGCGCCCATCGACGTGCGCCTGTCGGAGATCGCGTACGCCACGGCCAAGCCGCGCCCGCCGCCGCCGCCGCCCCCGCACTGACCCCGCTCACTTCCACTACGTTTGTTACGAGATTTGAGACACGATGCCGTCGGTCCTTCCTCCGTCTCTGTGCCGTCTTTAGTACAGGGAGGTACTCACGGGGGAGCTGCGATGGTATCATTTATATTTTTACTGTCACCGAAGCCGGATTTCCGGCGTCAAGTCCGCCACACCGCGTATTATTATGATATTGTAAATATAAATAAAATACTATTGATTATAGTTTATACGACGAAATGACGTGATCGAAAATAAGTCGAATTTCTTTTGATAGACATGAATAAAAGCGTTTGTTTAATATATCGAATTTTATTTTATTTAAGTACCTACCTTACATCTGGGGGCACGGTAGTGCCCCCGGCCAAAGTCGAGCGCAAAGCGAACACTGCCGTAACTGCCGTTCCACCTTTACAGGAACCATTTCGTCGGATTTTCAGCCCCCTATTTAAGAACCTGTGGTTTAAACCAGAACGCAGAAATGTTCGCCATCTAATAAGCTAGAATCACATACTTAAAATCCAAAATTTCATGTCTGTAGGTCAATTGGTTCTGAAGTAAGGCATCAACAAAGTTTCGCATTTTCGACACTCACTGACTGACTCATGATCATCAAAATAGAACTAGTACTTCCCATAGACTCAGAGAGCTGAAATTTGGTACAGAGTTAGAGTTTAATAGCCACATAAAGGGAAAACTATGAAAACTGGGATAATCGAAGATCTGGAGTACCTGGTGAACCTCATTAAAAAACATAAGAGCCCAAGCAAACTATTAGAGATCGACATATACCGTATTTGCCAAATATATTTAATTTGGTAGGCCGGTTCTTTTGATATCAAAAAAAACCAGCCAAGTGCGATTCGGACTCACGTGCGAAGGGTTCTGTACCAAAAAAGTCACATTTGTTGTACGGGAGTGCCCCTTAAGTATCATTATTATTACATTTTTAGTATTTATTGTTAAAACAACAACGGTAATACAACATTTTTGAAAATTTCAAAGCCCTATCTATAACGGTTCATGAGATACAACCGGGTGATAGACGGATAGACGGTTAGCTGAACCTTAGTAATAGGATTCTGTTGTCACCCTTTGGATACGGTACCCAAAAATACTAGTATCAATATGCCTACGTGCCAGTGGCATGCCTAGGGCCTAAGGACAGGGCTAGAGATCCTAAAATAAACGTTTTTTTACTCAATTTCATAACCGAACGTACAAAAGTATTTTCGTACCTACCTAGTTTTGTTTTCAACATTTTTAAAATTCTTTTAGCACTTCTTCACACGTTCTTTTTAGGCAGTTGAGTTGGGAATACGAGTACGATGAGTATATTAAAGCACACGAAAAGTATACTAACACTACACAGAATTAAATACATGTCGTTGACAAAAGCAGTTTGTTTGATTGTGTGGATAAATAGATAAACTGACTTCTCTGGTTTGAAATGCTCGAAAACCACTAAAAAGAAGGCCGTGAAAACTAAATCGGTATCTTTCTGTAAAAAAGATTTAATTACGTCATCGTAAAAAGTTGGTGACTTACTGAGAAACGAAAACCGACCGACCGACCGACCGACCGACCGACCGACCGACCGACCGACCGACCGACCGACCGACCGACCGACCGACCGACCGACCGACCGACCGACCGACCGACCGACCGACCGACCGACCGACCGACCGACCGACCGACCGACCGACCGACCGACCGACCGACCGACCGACCGACCGACCGACCGACCGACCGACCGACCGACCGACCGACCGACCGACCGACCGACCGACCGACCGACCGACCGACCGACCGACCGACCGACCGACCGACCGACCGACCGACCGACCGACCGACCGACCGACCGACCGACCGACCGACCGACCGACCGACCGACCGACCGACCGACCGACCGACCGACCGACCGACCGACCGACCGACCGACCGACCGACCGACCGACCGACCGACCGACCGACCGACCGACCGACCGACCGACCGACCGACCGACCGACCGACCGACCGACCGACCGACCGACCGACCGACCGACCGACCGACCGACCGACCGACCGACCGACCGACCGACCGACCGACCGACCGACCGACCGACCGACCGACCGACCGACCGACCGACCGACCGACCGACCGACCGACCGACCGACCGACCGACCGACCGACCGACCGACCGACCGACCGACCGACCGACCGACCGACCGACCGACCGACCGACCGACCGACCGACCGACCGACCGACCGACCGACCGACCGACCGACCGACCGACCGACCGACCGACCGACCGACCGACCGACCGACCGACCGACCGACCGACCGACCGACCGACCGACCGACCGACCGACCGACCGACCGACCGACCGACCGACCGACCGACCGACCGACCGACCGACCGACCGACCGACCGACCGACCGACCGACCGACCGACCGACCGACCGACCGACCGACCGACCGACCGACCGACCGACCGACCGACCGACCGACCGACCGACCGACCGACCGACCGACCGACCGACCGACCGACCGACCGACCGACCGACCGACCGACCGACCGACCGACCGACCGACCGACCGACCGACCGACCGACCGACCGACCGACCGACCGACCGACCGACCGACCGACCGACCGACCGACCGACCGACCGACCGACCGACCGACCGACCGACCGACCGACCGACCGACCGACCGACCGACCGACCGACCGACCGACCGACCGACCGACCGACCGACCGACCGACCGACCGACCGACCGACCGACCGACCGACCGACCGACCGACCGACCGACCGACCGACCGACCGACCGACCGACCGACCGACCGACCGACCGACCGACCGACCGACCGACCGACCGACCGACCGACCGACCGACCGACCGACCGACCGACCGACCGACCGACCGACCGACCGACCGACCGACCGACCGACCGACCGACCGACCGACCGACCGACCGACCGACCGACCGACCGACCGACCGACCGACCGACCGACCGACCGACCGACCGACCGACCGACCGACCGACCGACCGACCGACCGACCGACCGACCGACCGACCGACCGACCGACCGACCGACCGACCGACCGACCGACCGACCGACCGACCGACCGACCGACCGACCGACCGACCGACCGACCGACCGACCGACCGACCGACCGACCGACCGACCGACCGACCGACCGACCGACCGACCGACCGACCGACCGACCGACCGACCGACCGACCGACCGACCGACCGACCGACCGACCGACCGACCGACCGACCGACCGACCGACCGACCGACCGACCGACCGACCGACCGACCGACCGACCGACCGACCGACCGACCGACCGACCGACCGACCGACCGACCGACCGACCGACCGACCGACCGACCGACCGACCGACCGACCGACCGACCGACCGACCGACCGACCGACCGACCGACCGACCGACCGACCGACCGACCGACCGACCGACCGACCGACCGACCGACCGACCGACCGACCGACCGACCGACCGACCGACCGACCGACCGACCGACCGACCGACCGACCGACCGACCGACCGACCGACCGACCGACCGACCGACCGACCGACCGACCGACCGACCGACCGACCGACCGACCGACCGACCGACCGACCGACCGACCGACCGACCGACCGACCGACCGACCGACCGACCGACCGACCGACCGACCGACCGACCGACCGACCGACCGACCGACCGACCGACCGACCGACCGACCGACCGACCGACCGACCGACCGACCGACCGACCGACCGACCGACCGACCGACCGACCGACCGACCGACCGACCGACCGACCGACCGACCGACCGACCGACCGACCGACCGACCGACCGACCGACCGACCGACCGACCGACCGACCGACCGACCGACCGACCGACCGACCGACCGACCGACCGACCGACCGACCGACCGACCGACCGACCGACCGACCGACCGACCGACCGACCGACCGACCGACCGACCGACCGACCGACCGACCGACCGACCGACCGACCGACCGACCGACCGACCGACCGACCGACCGACCGACCGACCGACCGACCGACCGACCGACCGACCGACCGACCGACCGACCGACCGACCGACCGACCGACCGACCGACCGACCGACCGACCGACCGACCGACCGACCGACCGACCGACCGACCGACCGACCGACCGACCGACCGACCGACCGACCGACCGACCGACCGACCGACCGACCGACCGACCGACCGACCGACCGACCGACCGACCGACCGACCGACCGACCGACCGACCGACCGACCGACCGACCGACCGACCGACCGACCGACCGACCGACCGACCGACCGACCGACCGACCGACCGACCGACCGACCGACCGACCGACCGACCGACCGACCGACCGACCGACCGACCGACCGACCGACCGACCGACCGACCGACCGACCGACCGACCGACCGACCGACCGACCGACCGACCGACCGACCGACCGACCGACCGACCGACCGACCGACCGACCGACCGACCGACCGACCGACCGACCGACCGACCGACCGACCGACCGACCGACCGACCGACCGACCGACCGACCGACCGACCGACCGACCGACCGACCGACCGACCGACCGACCGACCGACTGAGTCGGTCGGGAGTGACCTGGACTCCGCCCAGCACACGCTGGAGGAGTGCCCTGCATGGGCCTCCGAGCGGAGCTCCATGGTCGCCCGGATCGGGCGAGATCTCTCTCCGCCGGCCATAGTCTCGGCTATGCTGGCAGATCAAGACTCCTGGCGGGCAGTGGTCTCCTTCTGTGAAGCGGTGATGCTTCAAAAGGAGGCCGCAGAGCGGGATCGGGAGAGGGCCGATCCCGCTCGGCGGCGGCGTACCCTCACGGCAGCTGGCGGTCGGGGCGGGGGCCCTTGACTGCCAACCGAGCTGCCAAGAGGAGGACGACGGGGCGACAGTGGCTCGCTTCGTCGTGACCGGGGAGGGGGGAGAGCGTTGCTTCCTCCCCAGGTGCTGAGCGGCATTCCGGTGTGTGTCTTAACGGTCCCGGGATGCCGCTCAACAGCACAGAGAAGGCCACCCTGGGGTTTTAGTGGGTGCGAGTCCCACATAACCCAGCGCTCCCCCCGGGGCGCGGGGTATCCAGTAGGATTTCCCCAGGTAAAAAAAAAAAAAAAGGTTAGGTTAGGTTAGGTTAGGTTAGGTTCCCCCCGATTGTGCTCACCTTGTCGTGGTGGAGGGGCTCAGTAGCGGCAGGCAATCCAGCCTGTCGTGAAGCGAAGAAGCACACGACGGGTCCTCCGCGTGTCCCTCTGATTAGCAGAGGGCACTGTGGATTCGGACCTCGGGGCGGGTAGGTCCCAATGATCCCTAAGGCTATGCCGGCAGGGACACCCATACCGGACAGGCTTAGTGGAGAGGGACTAAACCGCGATGCCCTGCGGGGCGAGGGCTTTTGGGCCCGAAAGTGGAGTTGCCCGAAAGGGCATTGTTCAGCGTGCAGCTGGGGGGCGGCGGCTGACTTCGGTCTCTGTCGGTCAATCCGTGCACGCTGACACGCGAAGGGCGCGATGTTCGCAGCTTTCTGCGAGCGTCGGGCAACCCGTAGACTCCAATTGGAGAGCGGGGACCGTCGGGCTTTGGGCCCCGGTCGCGTGGAGAAAACCACTTCAAAAACCACCAGGGGCGACGGGTCCGCCAAAGGTCAATGCGAAGGCAGCGACCAGAGGTGGACACGGGGATGTAATCCCCACCGTTCGGCCCGACCCGTAGACTCATTGAGAGGGACGGGGACCGTCGGGGCATTTGCCCGGGTCGCGTGGAAGAAAACCACTATAAAAATTACCCTGAATCCCAAGCTTCAGTGGCCTGGCGATGGGATGCATGGCTGGGAGGTATACCCAGTCCCTAGGGCCACAAAACAAAACAGAATGGAAGCGTCTGGTAACAACTTGTTACCCCAGGCGGGTACCTCCAAAGTAGGAGGAGAATCCCGCCCGAGCAGCGCTGAGACGGACTTGTCCGTGACAGCGCTGCCCGGTTGCCCCACTGTATCTGGGGGGGGCAATACCAGGCCTCGTGCCGAAAGGCACGTACAAAACAACGACTTTGGCGACCACACGGACTCAGATTTTGCTTCTGATCCAGATTTTGACGACTTGGCGGTGGAGTCGTGCACCCGGTTGGTGCGCGATGAAACCTACGACAACGGCGTGGAATCGGACTCCGATTTGCTTAGGTTGAGGGGTGGTGCTGACGATGACGGTGCTGTTGGGATGCGGCCTCCGCGGGATGCGAGGGGCCGCTTTATCCGCCCAGCGCGCCCGTCTTCGGCGGCAGAGGCTGGGGGGGCGAGCGACAGTGAGGGATCTGTTGTCTCTTGCATGTCGCTCACCTCTCAGGCTTCAACAGCGTCTGGGGTCACCGGCAGGAAGCGGACTAAAACGCCTCCTGCCGAACAACCTGACCCCAAGAGACTGCAGACCGCGGGGTCTGAACTGGACGAGGACCCTGTCCTCGATCCGTCAGTGCCTCCCCGCAGAGTGCGGTCGAAGAACACTCTTCCTAGCCACGAGGAGTTGGCTAGGGACATGGCGCGGATGTCGACGACGGAAATTGAGGTCGCCTTGCAGGCGAACCTCAATACCGTCGAGAAGGTGGCCGACTCATCCTCCCACATGAAGGGCACCTATGTTAGGTGCCTTCGCGTGTCGGCGAGGACAGTGATGGCCGCCGGCGCGGAGCTCGCACGCAGGACTCGGGCAGAGTCCAATGCGGAGCGGCTTGAGAGGCTGGAGAGGGAGAACGCAGACTTGCGCGCTCAGCTCTCCAGTCTCTCAAAGAGAGTAAACGCTCCAGGCTTTGCGCCTAGAGCGAGTTCGGCGGAGGGCGGGGCTGCGCCGGTCTCACCGAGGCCCGCTGGCCCGGCTGCGAGGCCTGCTCCTCCGGTGAGGGGTCCGGGCCCTCAGCTCGAGCCTCAGCCGTCGGCCGATTGGGAGAGTCGCCTAGTGGAGCGCATCTTCGCGTATATAGACGCGAAGTTGGCGACCTCCCAAGGCGGCCCCCAAGCTTCTCGCCGGCCGCAGGCAGCTCCGCCTGCCGGACCGCAGACCGCGCGAGTGGCGGCCTCTGCGGCGTCCCCGGCGGCTCCTCCTCCTGCAAAGACCGGGAGGAGGAAGAAACGGAAGAAAGGGGCGAGTGGGGTGCCCGCAGCGCCTCCTGCCGCGCCGACGCAGATGCCGGAGACCGCGGTTGCGGTGGAAGCAACCTGGTCGCAAGTGGTGGGCCGTAAGGCCCGCCGTAAGCCTGCGCCAGGGGCGGCCCCGCAGCCGGTGCCAAAGCCGGCGCCACCGGCGAAGAAGACTAGGCCGGTGCCTGCCAAGCCGCCAACCTCTGCCGCCATCACCCTGACGGTGAGGGAGGGTTCGGATCTGACCCTTGCCGCAGTCATGAGGGCTGCCAGGGAGCGTGTGAGGCTCTCAGACTGCGGCATAGCGTCGACCGTGCCCATGAGGAAGGCACAGACCGGGGGCCTGATTTTACAGGTTCCCGGTCCCGACAGTGCTGCCAAGGCTGATGCCCTGGCAGCCAAGCTGCGGGCGGCGCTGGCAGACTTGGCGGTGCGAGTGTCGCGCCCCGTCAAGTCTGGCGAAATCCGGGTGAAGGACCTCGAGGAGTCCATCACCCCGGAGGAGGTGGCGGCAGCGGTAGCCGAGGCTGGGGGCTGCAGCACGAGCGACGTTCGAGTGGGTGAACTCCGTCGCTCGCGCACCGGCCTCAGGTCCGCGTGGGTGCGCTGCCCCCTAGTGGCGGTGCGCAAGCTGTTCGCAGCCAAGCGCATCGCCGTTGGGTGGGCCTCTGCCAGAGTCGAGGTCCTGGAGGCGCGCCCCATGCGGTGCTTCCGGTGCCTCGAGCCGGGACACGTCGGCCGGCAGTGCCCAGGGGGAGTGGACAGGAGCGACTGCTGTTTTGCCTGCGGCCTGAAAGGCCACAAGGCAAGAGAGTGCGCAGCAGACGCTCCGAAGTGCCCAGTCTGCGCGGACCTAAACAGGCCCGCGGACCACAGACTGGGCACTAAGAAGTGCAACCCCCCCAAGGGGAAAAACAGGAGGAGAAAACAGGCTCCTCCTGGTGAAACACCGAGCACGGCACCGACGCAAGCTGATGCGTCGGCCGAACAGGGCCCAGGCCCTGCTCCAGTGGTGGTCATGGAGACGTAGCATTCAGTGCTCACGTTCTCCAATGCAACCTGAACCACTCCCGAGGTGCGCAGGACCTGTTACTGCACACTCTCGCGGAGCATCGGGTTGCACTGGCCGTGGCGGCTGAGCCCTACCGAGTCCCGGACCATCCTCGTTGGTTCGGTGACTTGGCGGGCTCCGTCGCCATCCACTGGAGGGGCGGAGAGGGAGACCCACACTGCGCCCTGCTCGAACAAGGGCAGGGCTTTGTCGCAGTGGAGTGGGGTCCCCTCTCCGTGGTGGGCTGCTACGTCTCTCCGAGCGTACCCCTCCCCGAGTATGAGGGGTACCTTGACCGGGTGGCGGACTGTGTCCGCCGCTGGTCATCACGCCCGGTCGTTGTCCTGGGTGACTTCAACGCTCGCTCCAGCCTTTGGGGCGACACCCGGGACAACGTCAGAGGAGAGACGGTCGCAGAGTGGGCGGCGGTGCTGGACCTCCGGCTCCTGAACCGGGGGTCGGTCAGCACCTGTGTGCGCTGGCAGGGGGAGTCGGTAGTCGATCTGACGTGGTCGACTCCCTCTGCCGCGCGCATGGTGTCGGCCTGGAGGGTGGCGGAGGAGATGGTCACGCTCTCTGACCATCGCCACATCATCTTTGATGTGGCACTCCGCCGCCCCAGCCTGGCCCGACACCGCCGCGGCGGCAGCCCACCGCGACGATGGTCCCTCAAGCGGCTCGACAGCGACCTGCTCGAGGCCGCAGCCATCGTCGCGTCTTGGCCGGATAACGGCGATGAGATCTCGCCCGATCCCGAGCGGGAGGCGGACTGGTTCCGGGGCACAATGACGTCGCTCTGCGACGCATCGATGCCCCGGGCCAGACACTCCGAGTGTAAGGGGATGAACTGGTGGTCAGCTGAGATCGGGCGGCTTCGCGAGGTCTGCCTCGCCGCCCGACGCCACCACCAGAGAACCCGAAGGAGAGGAAGGCGAGCCACTGCTGACGAGAGAGCCAGGGCCCACGAGCAGTATCGAGACGCTTCCCAGGCGCTCCGCTTTGCGATAGCAAATGCCAGGTCTCGGTCCTGGAGCGAACTCCTTGAGGGGCTCAACAGGAACCCATGGGGGCGCCCGTACAAAATGGTACTGGGCAAGCTCAGACCGTGGGTTCCTCCGTTGACGGAAACCCTGGACCCCGAGTTCGTGGGAAGAGTGGTAGACACCCTCTTCCCAAGGGTCCAGGACGGCCCCACACGCCCGGCAGAGTCGGAGCCAGAGTCAGTAGACTCCTGGTCCGACGAGCTGGGTGTGACCGTCGAGGAGTTAGACCGAGCCATGAAGCGTCTCGGGGCCCGCAACACCGCGCCTGGCCCGGATGGCATTCCGGGAAAGGTGCTGGTGTTAGCTCTCGCCGCCGGACTGGCGAACCGCCTGAGGCGACTGTTCACCAGTTGCCTCCGCCTTGGCGTGTTCCCGTCCAGCTGGAAGTCAGCGAGGATGGTCCTCATACGTAAGGCAGGTCGACCTGCAGACTCTCCCTCTGCCTACCGACCCATATGCCTGCTGGACGAGGTTGGCAAACTGTTCGAGAGAATAGTTGCCGACCGAATCAGTGGGCATCTAGCGTGCACAGGTCCCGACTTGTCGGAAGACCAGTTTGGCTTCCGACGCGCGCGGTCGACAGTGGACGCGATTCTTCGCGTCCGGTCGCTGTCGACGCAGGTACTGTCCCGGGGCGGGGTGGCGTTGGCGATAAGTCTCGACATCGTCAACGCCTTTAACTCCCTGCCCTGGTGGACCGTCAGGGAGGCACTGACTCACCATCGTGTGCCTCCGTACCTGAAGCGAGTCGTCGGTGCGTACCTGTGCGCCAGGGAAATCACTTTCCCGGGTCGAGGTGGCGAAAGCCATAGCAGAGGGGTCGAGTGCGGGGTTCCACAGGGGTCGGTCCTCGGACCGCTCCTGTGGAATCTCGCATATGATGCAGTCTTGCGGGTCGCCCTCCCCCCCGGCGTGCACCTGGTCTGCTATGCAGACGACACCCTGGTGCTCGCCGGAGGGGAGGATTACGAGAGGACCATCCGGCTCGCCGAGCTCGGAGTGTCTCGCGTCGTCGAGAGAATCGAGGAACTGGGGCTGAGGGTAGCGCCTCAGAAGACTGAGGCGCTATGGTTCCACAAACTCCCGCGCGGGAGGGAACCACCCAGTTCCTCGATTCTCGTGAGTGGCTTTCGGGTTCAGGTGGGGCAGTACCTCAAGTACTTGGGCCTCACCCTGGACAGCCGCTGGGGCTTCGAGGAACACTTCCGGCGCCTGGTCCCCCGGCTAGATGGGGTAGCGGGTGCATTGCACCGGTTGCTGCCCAATCTAGGGGGACCCGAGGAGGGAGTCCGCCGCCTCTACGGTGCGGTGGTGCGGTCCGTGGCTCTCTACGGGGCGCCCGTCTGGTCGCCCAGACTGGGTATTCGCCGCTGCCGCGCTATGATCTATAGCGTGCAGCGGAGAGTGGCCATTCGAATCGCACGGGGATACCGCACCGTATCCTTTGAGGCGGCCTCTGTCCTGGCGCGGTTCCCCCCGCTGGACATCCTGGCGGAGATGGACGCGCGGGTGTATGCGCGCCTTCGCCAGGGAGAAGGGGAATCTGCGCCGCCGGAAGAAGTGCGGAAGTGTGAGCGCCGAAGGGCGCTCGAGACGTGGCGCGAGAGGCTGCAGAAGCCGTGGATCTCGTGCCAGCGCGCCCTAGGCGCCATCCTTCCGAGCCTCGAAGCCTGGCTCGAGCGGCGGTCGAACGTCACGTTCCGGCTGATGCAGGTGCTCACCGGGCACGGATGCTTCGGTGAGTACCTGTGTCGGATCGGACGCGAACCGACGACGCGGTGCCACCACTGCGGGAGTGACCTGGACTCCGCCCAGCACACGCTGGAGGAGTGCCCTGCATGGGCCTCCGAGCGGAGCTCCATGGTCGCCCGGATCGGGCGAGATCTCTCTCCGCCGGCCATAGTCTCGGCTATGCTGGCGGATCAAGACTCCTGGCGGGCAGTGGTCTCCTTCTGTGAAGCGGTGATGCTTCAAAAGGAGGCCGCAGAGCGGGATCGGGAGAGGGCCGATCCCGCTCGGCGGCGGTGTACCCTCACGGCAGCTGGCGGTCGGGGCGGGGGCCCTTGACTGCCAACCGAGCTGCCAAGAGGAGGACGACGGGGCGACAGTGGCTCGCTTCGTCGTGACCGGGGAGGGGGGAGAGCGTTGCTTCCTCCCCAGGTGCTGAGCGGCATTCCGGTGTGTGTCTTAACGGTCCCGGGATGCCGCTCAACAGCACAGAGAAGGCCACCCTGGGGTTTTAGTGGGTGCGAGTCCCACATAACCCAGCGCTCCCCCCGGGGCGCGGGGTATCCAGTAGGATTTCCCCAGGTAAAAAAAAAAAAAAAAAAGGTTAGGTTAGGTTAGGTTAGGTTAGGTTAGGTTCCCCCCCGATTGTGCTCACCTTGTCGTGGTGGAGGGGCTCAGTAGCGGCAGGCAATCCAGCCTGTCGTGAAGCGAAGAAGCACACGACGGGTCCTCCGCGTGTCCCTCTGATTAGCAGAGGGCACTGTGGATTCGGACCTCGGGGCGGGTAGGTCCCAATGATCCCTAAGGCTATGCCGGCAGGGACACCCATACCGGACAGGCTTAGTGGAGAGGGACTAAACCGCGATGCCCTGCGGGGCGAGGGCATCGCCCGCATTGCCCGAAAGGGCTGTGTTCAGCGTGCAGCTGGGGGGCGGCGGCTGACTTCGGTCTCTGTCGGTCAATCCGTGCACGCTGACACGCGAAGGGCGCGATGTTCGCAGCTTTCTGCGAGCGTCGGGCAACCCGTAGACTCCAACTTTGAGGAGGCGGCCAACCTGGCCTCGGCGGGAGGATCCCTGGTCGTCGACAGGATCTCCCGCCTGGGACTGACGGTGGCGTTGCCCAAGACCGAGGCTGTGTTCTTCCGCGGGCCTCGGCAACGCCAACCACCGGACGCCCACATCTTTGTGGGGGGCGTCCGCATTGGGGTACAGGCCCAGATGAAATATCTGGGCCTGATACTTGACAGCAGGTGGCGCTTCGGCCCGCACTTCAGCGGGCTGGCGACGCGCCTGCTAAAGACTGCGGGCGCCCTCTCCTGGCTCCTCCCGAATATCGGGGGGCCAGAAAACCGATGCCGGCGATTATATGCCGGCATCTTGAGGAGCATGGCCCTCTACGGGGCCCCAATCTGGGTGGACTCCCTCCAAAGGAGGGAGAACGCTGCAGATCTACGGAGGCCCCAAAGGGCCATCGCGCAGCGGGTCGCGAGGGCTTACCGCACTGTGAGCCACGCGGCGGCGTGTACTCTGGCGGCCACCCCTCCTTGGGAATTCGAGGCTTGGGTGCTCGCCAGAGTGTACGAGTGGACGGCTGAGCAGCGATTGCTCGGCCGGCGCCCTGATGGGGCAGAGCGGGAGGCCGTTCGCGAGGAGGCGAGGGACGCTGTCGTCCAACACTGGACAGAGGACCTCGCTTCCGCAACGTTCGGCCGTAGAACGCTGGACGCGATCGGGCCGGTCCTCAGGGACTGGCTCGATCGGCAGCACGGGGCCCTCTCCTTCCGTCTGGTCCAGGTGCTATCCGGGCATGGCTGCTTCGGATCGTACCTGCACCGGATCGGGAGGGAGGAGACCCCGTCGTGCCACCAGTGCGGGGCCGCGACGGACACGGCGGGGCACACCCTAGAGGTGTGCACCGCGTGGGCCGAGCCCCGCCGCGCGCTGGTGGCAGCTGTCGGACACGACCTCTCGCTCCCTGGCGTGGTAGCTGCCATGCTGGGCAGCGAGGAGGCGTGGGCTGCGGTAGCCTCCTTCTGCGAGGACGTAATGTCCCAGAAGGAGGCGGCGGAGCGAGAGCGCGAGGACGATCCCCTCGCGCCAGCGCTCCGCAGACGAAGAAGGGGCGTAAGGCGGCGCTTACAGCGCCCACCTTCTCCCGCCCCTGGGGGTGTGCGGCGGGCGGACGGCGTGGGGACGCCGCCGCCAGCATCACAACGCACACCCCAAGCAGCAACCAGTGATGGCCGTGCGCTCGGGCCGTCACTGAGTCCTCCCCCAAGGGGGGGGACATGAAGGGTCTGCCTTAGGGTGGACAGTCGCCGGCGGGGGGCTGGATGTAAACCGGATTCCCAGCCCCCTGCCAGTCAGGCGAAGTCGGAGCGCCGGTGGGGTTTAGTGGGTAGTGGCTCAGCCGAGTCCCACATAACCCGCGGAGTCCCCTACCCGCGGGTATGCGTAAACGCATTCCCCACCGGAAAAAAAAAAAAAAAAAAAAAGGTTAGGTTGGGGGTCCCCCCACAGTGTTGACTTCCTCGTAGTGACCCCTGGGCAACGTCGCGCCTGACCACCGTAACGGAGTGGCAGGCCGGCGGCTAACGAACACTGTGCTTCGAGAGCTATCCTTGTCTGCGCTTTCGATCTCGTCTCGTCTGTGAACATGAGTTTCAACCCACCGAGGGACGCCTCCGGGCGGTTTCTCAAAAAAGGCCCTTCTCAGGGCCAACCAAAAGGCCCTTCTCAGGGCCAACCCCGTGACGCTTCGGCGTCGGGAGCTAGTCGCGCTCACTCCGCGGCTAGTTTATGCGATGTAGATCTCGGGACGGATTATTCCGATGCCGAGTCTCTTGTGAGTGTGTCGGACTCTGGTACGACACAGCGTGAGTCTCGAAAGAGATTTATGCGACAGGAGTCTGGGGGTTCCCCGGACACCGTCGGGAAGCCCGCAAAGCGGGCTGTAGCGTTGGCGGACTTGGAGGAGAGGATCGCCTCCAAAGAAAAGTTGGCGCGGACCGCCAGAGCCAAGGCTGGCTACGGCGCGTCCACAGTCCTCTACGCGGACCATTCCGTAGAGGAGTTGGAGCGCATGGCTCTGGAGGACCAAGAGGAGATCTTTGAGGTCGCCTCAAAGTCCTCAAACTTGAAGGGGACCTTCCAGAAGGCCCTAAAATGCCGGGCAGCGAGTCTGATCGGCATCGTGAAGGAGCTGTCGCAGCGTTCCACGTCCGATGAGACGCGGCAACTGCAGGCAAAAGTTAACCGCCTGCAGACGGAGGTGTCCGCGCTGCACGGTCGCGTTGCCGAGCTCATGGCTCGGCCTGAAGGGACTTCGGAAGGTCCAGTGGTGGCGGCTCCCCCCTCCAACCTTGAGGATATCATCCGCAAGGTGGTTATGGAGGAGAGGGCCTTCACGAGAGCCTGCTTCGCGGGCATCGAGGACCGGCTCCTGCCGGAAACGAGGCTCCGCCCTCAGCTTGGCGGGACCCCTGTTGCCCCGCCGCCGGTGCAGAGGGAGCAGCCCCAGGTTTCGATGACCGGCAAAGGGAAGGGCAAGGGGAAGAAGTCCGCTTCGGCCCCTACCTCCCAGGCGGGAGCGAGCGCTACACCAGCGCCCGCCCAAGCTCACCAGAGCGTCGACGCCCAACTGCCTTCCACCACGCCTACTAACGAGCCGTGGAGGAAGGTGGCTGGGAAAAAGAAGAAGAAGGGGAAGAAGTCGGCCCCTAAGCCTCCGGTAACCGGAAGGGCTCCTGAGGGAGGAAAGAGGAAGCTCGCTCCTCCAAAGACTGCGGCCGTGGTGGTGACCCTCACCCCGGAAGCCGTTGCACGTGGGGAGACGTATGAGTCCGTGTTAAAGCGGGCTCGTGCAAGCGTCGACCCCGTGCAACTTGGTGAGGGCAGAGTCACGTGCCGACGAACTCAGACCGGGGCTCGAATTTTCGAGTTCGCGGGGGCTCAGGGCAGCGCCAAGGCCGACACCTTCGCCGGCAAACTGGCGGCTGCGATCGCTGACACGGCCAAAGTCGCGAGGCCGGTGAAGTGCGTAACTCTTGAGGTGACCGATCTCGACGATTCGGTTACCCAAGAGGAGGTCGTGGCTGCGGTTGCGACGGCTGGGGGCTGCAATGTCGCAGCAATCAAGGGCCGGGCCATCAGACCCGGCCGAGGGGGAATGGGCTCGATGCGGCTGGAGTGCCCAGTCGTGGCGGCCAAGGCGGTCCTGGCGAAGGGACGCCTCCCGGTCGGGCTCAGCTCAGCCGGCGTCCGGGCCCTTGAGGACGAGCCGATGCGCTGCTTCAAGTGCTTCGGCATCGGCCACACCCGGGCCCTCTGCCCGTCCACTGCGGAGCGCACAGATGTGTGCTTCCGCTGTGGTGAGGGTGGGCACAGGTCTGCCGCCTGCGGGGCCGCCAAGCCTCGCTGCGCAGTGTGCGCTGCCAGTGGTCGCCCAGCCGACCACGTCATGACGGGGAGGAAATGCCGTCCTCCCCCAAAGAAGGGAAAAGTGCAGTCCACACGGCCTGCCGCTGCTGCCGTCACTGTGACCCCGGTTACAGAGCCGGACGCCGGGGAGGGTGCGATGAACACCGATTAATGGACGGGCTTCATCGCATCCTCCAAGCGAACACTAACCACTGCAAAGCGGCTCAGGACCTGTTGGTCCAGACCTTTGCTGAGTGGTTGGTGGACGTGGCGGTTGTCGCCGAGCCGTACTCAGTCCCTGGCAGCTGGCTGGGGGATGAGGACGGCTCGGTGGCATTGGTTGCGCGGTCTTCCACGGACTCCCCCCCCATCTCGCTCTTAGAGAAGGGGTCGGGATACGTGGCCGCCGCGTGGGGAGACATAGCTCTGATTGGGGTCTATTTCTCCCCCAACCGCCCTCTCACGGACTTCGAGAACTTTCTCGGAGTCCTGGGCATGGTGGCCGGCAGAGCGGCGCAACGCCGGGTCTTGGTGGTGGGCGACTTCAACGCCAAGTCGGTGTCTTGGGGCAGCCCATCCACCGATGCGCGGGGCCGCGAGGTGGAGTCGTGGTCGGTGGCGGCAGGCCTGTCCCTCCTTAACAGAGGGGCAGTTGACACCTGCGCGCGGCGTGAGGGGGGTTCCATAGTGGACCTCTCCTTCGCCGCCCCTTCCTTGGCGGCTTGTGTGGTGGACTGGCGGGTGGAGCTGGTGGAGACTCTATCGGACCACCGATATGTGCGGTTCGATGTCTCCACCCAGGGCTCCCAGAGGAACCGTGCGGGGGGTCAGTCACCCTTCCCGCGGTGGGCGCTGACCCGCCTGGACCGGGAGGCTGCCGAGGAGGCGGCCTTCGTCCAGGACTGGCTCACGCCGCCTGTCGACGTCCAGGACGTGGACGCCGCGGCAGTCCAACTGAGGGCCTCCTTGACCGAGGTGTGCAATTCCAGCATGCCTCGGTCTCGCCGTCCGCCTCCCCGTCGCGCCGTATACTGGTGGTCGGAGGAGTTGGCAGACCTCCGGGCCGCCTGTGTGGCGGCGAGGCGTGAGTTCCTGAGGAGTCGCCGCCGGCGCCCTCGGGATCTCGCCATCGAGGATCGCCTCTACGCATCATACGTAGAGGCGAAAACCGAGTTCAAGGCGAGACTCGCCGCCGCCCCGGACCGTGCTAGGGCGGAAATGCTGGAGGATCTCAACAACGATCCCTTCGGGAGACCGTACAAGGCAGCACGGAACAAGTTGCGCCCGTACGGTCCCCCAGTTGCTGAGACCCTCGAGCCGACGTTGCTGGATGGGGTGGTGCGGTCCCTGTTTCCACGCAGGGAAAGCTTCACTCCTCCAGCTATGAGCCCCCCTCGCGGTGCGGCTCCGACGGCGGACGAGATCCCTCCTGTCACGGAGGGGGAGATGGAGGCGGCGGTCGCCTGCCGCCGTAAAAAGAAGACGGCCCCAGGGCCGGACGGTGTCCCCGCAAAGTTGGTCTCCATTGCCACCTCCCAGATGGGGCAAAGGTTTCGGGACCTTTTCGGAGCGTGTCTGACGTCCGGGAGGTTCCCGCAACCATGGAAGGAGGGCCAACTGTGCCTTCTTAAGAAGGTAGGGCGGCCGGCGGACTCCCCCTCGGCGTACCGACCCATCGTATTACTCGATGAGGTCGGTAAAATGTTCGAGGGGATAATCGCCACCCGCCTCAAGAGGCACCTGGGCACAATCGGCCCGGACCTGTCGGACGCCCAGTTCGGCTTCCGGGCCGAGCGTTCGACGGTGGACGCCTTGTCCCGCCTGAGGGGTCAGGTGAGCGCGGCGATGGAAGCGGGGGAAGGTCTGTTGGCTGTGTCCTTTGACATAGCCAACGCCTTCAACTCCGTCCCCCACGCCACCGTCCTGGAGGCGCTCCGCTACCACGGAGTGCCTCCATACCTGCGGGTCCTCCTGGCCAGCTACCTGGAGGACCGCTCGGTCCTCGTCGCAGACAGGACGGGCCGACTGCGGCGGTACGGCGTCGAGTCCGGTGTTCCGCAGGGTTCGGTCCTAGGACCGATCCTGTGGAACATCGGATTCGACTGGCTCCTGCGGGGCAACCTCCCCCGAGGCACGTCTGTCATCTGCTATGCAGATGACACTCTCCTGACTGCCCGTGGGAGAAACTTTGAGGAGGCGGCCAACCTGGCCTCGGCGGGAGGATCCCTGGTCGTCGACAGGATCTCCCGCCTGGGACTGACGGTGGCGTTGCCCAAGACCGAGGCTGTGTTCTTCCGCGGGCCTCGGCAACGCCAACCACCGGACGCCCACATCTTTGTGGGGGGCGTCCGCATTGGGGTACAGGCCCAGATGAAATATCTGGGCCTGATACTTGACAGCAGGTGGCGCTTCGGCCCGCACTTCAGCGGGCTGGCGACGCGCCTGCTAAAGACTGCGGGCGCCCTCTCCTGGCTCCTCCCGAATATCGGGGGGCCAGAAAACCGATGCCGGCGATTATATGCCGGCATCTTGAGGAGCATGGCCCTCTACGGGGCCCCAATCTGGGTGGACTCCCTCCAAAGGAGGGAGAACGCTGCAGCTCTACGGAGGCCCCAAAGGGCCATCGCGCAGCGGGTCGCGAGGGCTTACCGCACTGTGAGCCACGCGGCGGCGTGTACTCTGGCGGCCACCCCTCCTTGGGAATTCGAGGCTTGGGTGCTCGCCAGAGTGTACGAGTGGACGGCTGAGCAGCGATTGCTCGGCCGGCGCCCTGATGGGGCAGAGCGGGAGGCCGTTCGCGAGGAGGCGAGGGACGCTGTCGTCCAACACTGGACAGAGGACCTCGCTTCCGCAACGTTCGGCCGTAGAACGCTGGACGCGATCGGGCCGGTCCTCAGGGACTGGCTCGATCGGCAGCACGGGGCCCTCTCCTTCCGTCTGGTCCAGGTGCTATCCGGGCATGGCTGCTTCGGATCGTACCTGCACCGGATCGGGAGGGAGGAGACCCCGTCGTGCCACCAGTGCGGGGCCGCGACGGACACGGCGGGGCACACCCTAGAGGTGTGCACCGCGTGGGCCGAGCCCCGCCGCGCGCTGGTGGCAGCTGTCGGACACGACCTCTCGCTCCCTGGCGTGGTAGCTGCCATGCTGGGCAGCGAGGAGGCGTGGGCTGCGGTAGCCTCCTTCTGCGAGGACGTAATGTCCCAGAAGGAGGCGGCGGAGCGAGAGCGCGAGGACGATCCCCTCGCGCCAGCGCTCCGCAGACGAAGAAGGGGCGTAAGGCGGCGCTTACAGCGCCCACCTTCTCCCACCCCTGGGGGTGTGCGGCGGGCGGACGGCGTGGGGACGCCGCCGCCAGCATCACAACGCACACCCCAAGCAGCAACCAGTGATGGCCGTGCGCTCGGGCCGTCACTGAGTCCTCCCCCAAGGGGGGGGACATGAAGGGTCTGCCTTAGGGTGGACAGTCGCCGGCGGGGGGCTGGATGTAAACCGGATTCCCAGCCCCCTGCCAGTCAGGCGAAGTCGGAGCGCCGGTGGGGTTTAGTGGGTAGTGGCTCAGCCGAGTCCCACATAACCCGCGGAGTCCCCTACCCGCGGGTATGCGTAAACGCATTCCCCAACGAAAAAAAAAAAAAAGGTTAGGTTAGGTTAGGTTAGGTTAGGTTAGGTTTTTTTTTTTTTTTTTTTTTTTTTTTTTTTTTTTTTTTTTTTCGTAGGGGGGGAAATGCTCATGCATTCCGTAGGCCCGGGCGCTACGGATATGTCCGACTCTACCGGTTTCCCGGCATCCTACGGACTAAAACCCCCCCTCTTCCACGTTCCCCAACCGTGGGTCCGTTGGGTCCTGTTCTTCGGGGAATGGCTTCATTCATCTCGTTGGCATGCGGAGACTGGAGTCTTGAGTTTTTTTTTTTTTTTTTGTTTTTTTTTTTTTTTTTTTTGTCTATTATATAATGTCATCATTCAAATTTGTTTTTTTTTTTTTTATTAATACAATGTTTTTTTTTTTTTTTTTTTTTTTTTCTCCTTTTCTTTTTTTTTTTTTTTATACAAAAATACATACAATTCCATACATAACTAAGAGGATTAAAACATAACATTTTGCAGCGAGGCCACCATCTTTCTGTAATTCTGTATGGTACGTAGTCCAACACACCTGTACACCGGCCCGCGTATCCGCGGAAGCCGTGGTGAGCAGCACTCGGCTGCCCTTCCACTCCGCCCAGAGACGCAGCCAGAGCGTTTCAAAGCGCGCCCTCGCATCGGCCGGCGGGAGAGTTAAGTAGGTGTCAGGTGATCAAGACACCCACCTCTCACTGCGCCAAACCGAGCGAGTCCCGGCGCGGCATCACTACTAATAGTGGTTGGACTACCCATTTCTTATTAAATTTAGATGGCCTCGCAACAATCATTAAGAACAACAATCACCACAAATGAAATGAAATGAAAATCATTTAATCCTGTAGGTTTTGACAACACTTAAGACGGGTCATTTTTTAAAATTAATACAATATAAACAAATTAATATTTCAAAAACATTTCCAAAAACATATCACAAAATAATAATAATAAACAAAATAAAACATAAACAATCTCCAAATCACAAAAATAAAAATTACAAATAAATCAACATAAAGAGAAGTACTAACAACGAATTGAAATAAAAGTAATAACTAGGTCAAATATTAATAATAACAATTCAAATAAAAATGTCAATTTTAAAATTATATCTATGTACCTAAAACTTTTAATTCAAATAATGTCAATATAATATTTTATTTACACTTAATTCTAGGATGTTAGCCTTGGCTGAATAGCCAAGTTGTCAGTGCTAGTAAATGTTAAATGTCAATAATATGTCAATGTCAATGTCAATCAATGTCAAGTTTAAGAATGTCAGTAAAATGCGTGTTATTATAATATAAATAAATTAAATACTTATTAAATTGACGAAATTATTAATTGTATTATAATTATAGTGGCGGCACAAGTGACCACGAGCAGCTGCGATGGGAGGCCCAGTTTTTATTCGCCCCAGAGCGCCGTGCTGCCGTTCCCTCGACACACCGCCCGCATCACCGCCTTGCAGTAGTCGGCGAAGGGCTCACGAGAGCCCCTGCCGACCAGCAAGTCGGGAAGGTTTTGCAGGCAGAGCGGCGTGTCAAGTCTGAGCTCCAGCTGCAGGCGCCGAGCGGCGAATATGGGGCAATCCAGTAAAATGTGCGGCACCGACTGGACTACACCGGGCTCGCACTCGCACCAAGGTGTGTCACGCAGCTTAAAGCGGTGGAGATACTGCGCCAGTCCGCCGTGTCCCGTTAGGACCTGCGTCATTAGTGGGTGAGGTGTCGCATGTCGTGCGTATTTAAAAGCGGAGAGTGCTTCAGGGAGAAAACGGGCGATGTTGCTTGTGGCAGTGAGTTGTAAATACTCCCTGCCCCAGCCACCGACCGTCTCCTCCCTGATCACTCTCTTCGCATAAGAGAGTGGGTAGAGCGAGTAGTTGGAGCTGCCTGTTTGGGCTGTCGCACTTTTAGCGAGCGTATCTGCTCGCTCGTTGCCCGGGGTCCCAACATGGGCCTTCACCCACACCAACCGAACAGTCCGTCCAAGCGAGAGGAGGCGCTCTATGCAGTTTGCTGTCTCAAGGGCGATGGGATTGTCCGAACGTGGATTACAAATGGTTTCGAGCGACGACCGACTGTCGCTCAAAACCGTGATAGTATTGTTGTCGGTCATTTGTTCGGCCAATTCCAACGCCCTCAAGACAGCCAGCAGCTCAGCCTGGAAGACGGTGCAGAAGGGTTCCAGCCGATAAGTTCGGAAGGTTACCTCCACCCCACCCCTCCAAGCCGTCACCGCTGCGCCTACCCCTCCCTCAAACTTACTGCCGTCGGTGTATAGCTCCAGCCCTGCGACCCCTTGCAGCTCCTCCACCCGCTCTACACACTCAAACGACATGCTCACCCACTTTGCAGGATGTCTGGCCCTGAGGAAGCTTACTCTTTTTTCAATTACGCAGCCAGCGGCAGCAGGCAGCGGGCGTCCACGCTTGGCCTCATACAACGCGCGCACCTCCAGGGCGCGCAGGTCCAGAGGCAAGAGGCCAGTGATGGCCAGTGCGGCCGGCAGTGACACCGTGCGGTAGGCGCGCGCACAGCGCAAGGCGAATCCGCGCTGCAGTGAGCGAAGGCGCGTGCGCACCGAGACGCGCGACGCACAGCTAGCCCACACGCACGCCCCGTAAAGCACCAAGGGCTCCACCACGCACCGGTACATTATTTTTACTATATCGGGGGACAACCCCCACGTCACTCTTACGGCCCGCTGTAATCGGGTGTAGAAGCCCGCCGCCTTCGCACTCACCTCCTCCACGTGCTTGGTAAAATTGAGCCTATCGTCGACGACCACACCCAAGATTTTAATTTGTCGGACAGGCTCAATATAGTGCCCACCCATGTATACGACCGGGGTGCCAATTTTTAGTTTATTTGTGACCAACATAATGTTGGTCTTTTGGGGCGCGAATTTAAGTTTATAAAGGCAACCCCAGTCGTACACATGCGCGAGCACCGAGCCCGCCTGTTGCTCAACCTCTGAGAGGGAGTTGCCTGTGAAAACCAGGGTGAGGTCGTCGGCGAAGGCTTGCACGTGTACCCCTAGGCTCTCTATTTTGTTGATGAGCGGGTCAAAGATAATATTCCACAGAGTGGGACCAGCGATCGATCCTTGGACGCATCCGCGGGTCGATCGCTTTTCCCACTCCTCGCCCGCATAACTTACCCGCACTATTCTGTCCCGCAGATACCCGCGCACCAGCTCGAACAGGTTGGCGGGACAGCTCCGCTCCCGCAGCTGGTTCAGCGCCGCCGGCCACCACGCGCTGTCGAATGCGCCCTCGATGTCCAGCGCGACCACAAGGCAGACCTTCCGCTCGCGGTCGCGACGCTCCCGCAGGTGCTCGACGAGATCGTAGAGCGCATCCTCCGTCGACCGCTGCGGCACGAACCCGTACTGGCGCGGGTTGAGCGTCGGCAGTATGCAATGGCGCAGCCGCCACACCAACATCTTCTCGACGACCTTACCCAAGATCGGAAGGAGGCCGATGGGGCGGTACGCCTTGGGGTCCCGCCGGTCCGGTTTGTTGGGCTTCGGTATTATGCGTACCGAGGCCACTTTCCACACCGCCGGGAAGCATCCGGTTCGGAGGCAGGCGTTCGCCAGCGCGAGAAAGCGCCCGCCGTCCCCGAGCACCGCGCACGCGCAGATGTCGGCGGTCAGATGGTCGCCGCCGGGCGCCTTGCGCGCGGAGAAAGAGAGCGCGGCCGCGCGCAGCTCGGCGGCGGTGAAGGGCGGGTCGGGACGCGCGGCGCTGGGGGACAGCGAGCGCCGCCTCATCGCCCGCTGCTCCGGGGAGTCGGCGCCCGGCTCGTCGTCCGGGAACAGGCGCTCGGCCAGCAGGCGCGCGGAGCCCCGCGCCGTCAGGGAGCCGCCGTCCGGCGCGCGCAGCAGCTCGTCGGGGCGGCGGCGCTCGGCGGCGCGCAGCACGCGGTACACGCCGTCCCACATAGAGTCCCGCTCGGCGCGCGAGCAGAGCTCCATCCAGGACGACGTCTGCGCGGCGCGCGCCATCGCCGCGTACTCCTCGCTCGCCGCCCGGTGGCGCTCCACCACGGACTCGCGGCGGCGCGGGGCGGCGCTCCGGATCCTTCTCTTCAGGGCACTCACCTCCTTTTTCTTAATTTCCAGCTCCCGAGACCACCAGGGAGGACGGGCGACCACGCGCGGCGGCCTCAGAACGGGGACGGCGGCGTCGCAGGCGTCGGTGACGGCGGCGGTGTAATCGGCGGCGGCGGCCTCCACCGGCTCGGACGAGGCGCAGGCCTCGAGCGCCGCCACGTTCAGTGTCGGGCGGCGCTCCAGGCCCGCGCCGAGCTCCGACCGGAACTTCGACCAGTCCGCCTTCCGCGCGTTGTACTTGCGCGTGGACCGCGCCGGCGGCTCACCCGGCGGCGGCCGCACCGACAGACTCACCGTGATTGCGCTGTGCTGGGAGCTGGACGCG
Source organism: Anarsia innoxiella (assembly GCA_947563765.1). Classification (NCBI taxonomy): domain Eukaryota; kingdom Metazoa; phylum Arthropoda; class Insecta; order Lepidoptera; family Gelechiidae; genus Anarsia; species Anarsia innoxiella. The sequence goes on from OX387394.1 coordinate 12,051,394, forward strand.
TCGGGGTCGAGGCGCCACCGGGTCACGCGCGGCAGCAATGCGGCGCCGCATGCGGTGACGTCGACGCGGCTGCTGTACTCGCGGCCCTGCCGCCACGCGCGGAACGTCGGCTCGTCCCCCTCGTTGAGCACGGCCAGGTCGAGATCGCGCAGCACGTCGAGGAGACTCTCGCCGCGCTCGTCGGTGCGCACGCTGCCCCAGGCCGCGTGCCAGGCGTTGAAGTCGCCGCCCAGCAGCAGCCGCGCCGCGCCCAGCTGCCGCACCACGTCGCTCAGCCGCCGCAGCAGCGGCTCTATCGGCGCGCTCGGCGGGAAGTAGGCCGACACCAGCGCCAGCGGGCCGCCCTCCGCCGCCACCACGCACGCGGCCAGCCACGGACTCTGCAGCGCCGGGTCCACGGTCACCCGCAGGTCCGGCCGCAGAAGCACTACGCACGCCTTGTTGGGCTCCGGCCGGTCCGGCCCGTGCGCCTGCACGACGGTGGCCCCGGCCGGGCCCGCATACTCACCGGCGGCGCCCACGTACATCTCCTGCAGCAGCAGCGCCGCGGCGCCGCGCCGCACGCCCGCCTCCACCAGCTCGGCCGTCGCCAGCCGCGCCCGGTCCGCGTTCGCTTGCAGCACGTTCAGCTCGCCCGGGGCGCCCTCAGCAATACGCCACGCGAGACCGCGCTAGCGAGTCCCACTTGCGTCGCTCGGGGCACTCCTCGCTGAATGCCGGGTGTGCGCAGCTTTGCGCGGGCCGGTCCTTAGCGGCGCGAACGCAGTTGACGCAGTGCGCCGGCTCGGCGCGCGACGGACAGTCGGCGCGCAGGTGATCGCCGCCGCAGTGCGCGCACGAGTCGCGCTCCTCCTTGCAGAAGCGACGCGTGTGGCCGTAGCCCAGGCAGCGCGAGCACTGCACGAGCGGCGAGCGGTCGCGGACGGCGCGGCGCTGCAGGCCCACGTAAACGTGCCCCGCGTCAGTCAGCGCGCGCCACAGTCGCGGCGACACCTCCAGCACTACGTGCCGCTCCAGCGGATTCCGCGTCTTCGCCCGGAACCTTACCTTTGCCGTCTCCTTCGTCCAGTCTAGGTCCCGAGCGATGTGAGGGTTCTGTTTCTTGAGCGACTCGATCACCTGCTCGTCGCTGTTGACGTGCAGGAGGTCGCGGATCTCGACCAGCGGGTTGCGCGGCGCGGCCTCCTCCACGCACATGTTGCCCGCGCGCAGGCGCTCGGCCACCGCCGCGCGCTGGCTCGGCTCGCCGCAGCCCAGCAGCACCTTACCGTCTCTTATTTTTCTGACGCGGTCGACCCTCGCGCCGGTCTCGCGCGGCCGCACGGCGCTCTCCACGGCGCGCAGCACGTCCTCGGCGGTGTGCGTGGGGTCGCGGGAGCCGACGATTAGCGCGTTTTTTTTTTTTTTTTCCTATTCTACCTCCAACGTAATCGGAGCCTATGTTAACCTAATCTTCACTCATGCCAGTTCTCGCTTTTATTCCTCTCGTACTTTCATGCTACATACTTATTCTTTCTCTTATCCGTCCTCAGTCTTTCCGAAATGGGTGGGACTCCCATTTTTCTGTTATATCTATTTTGCTCTACTCTATTATTATTTATTTCTATTTTACTTAAACTACTAACACGGGAAAATAAAGGTAAACAAAATTTAAACGTCTTTTTAAACACTTCTGCTATGCTTGATTTCACATAAAGCAATATGTCAAAAAAGCATATTTTCAAAACAAAATTCTTATATCTATTACAACTTATTTTACACACAAATGAAAACTTATATTTAATTTTGCCGACCATTACTTCACTCAGTATTTTAACTATTATATTTCCGAATGCCGAGTATTTAAAGCCTAAGGCGAAGCATTGACGGGTCGGGTGTGCAGTTCTTTTTCTGTCTACAGGAAGACATGGGGTCTGTCTCAGGTGTCCAGCACGTTCAGTCCATTTTGGATCATTGGGTATGGCATAGCTGTAGGCGTCCGTTCCGCAGTCAGAACCTCGTGCCTTTTTGGGAACAGGTAACACATTTCGTCTTTTTGGTTCCTCCTTTGTGAATGATGGGTCGCAGGATTCATTTTGTTCCACATTATTCACTATAGGGGCTTCTTTTATCGTTAGACTTTGTACATGGTCACCGTTCACCAGTGTTTTGAGGCTAGATTTTCCCTTCCCTCTGTTTGTTGGCATATCCTCCTTTCTCCGTGCTGTCCTACCCGTGACCCTCAACATCCCTTCCCATGTTCCTTCCCTATATTCCTTGTAGAGCTTCGACCTATCCTCAATCAATATTGAAATGCCAGGGACGCCTTTAGCAGTAGGCCACTGTAGACCTCACTATAATGTCCCACCTCTTCCGTACCGGACATTCTGCACTAAACGAGTTGTGTCCCGTGTGCTCGAACTTGGCCTTAGAACAGTTCCTGCACGTAGGCTCTGTTTGCGCTATCCAATCTGCACATTCTGCTCGGAGGTGGGGCCCGCCGCAGTGGCTGCAGAGGTCGACCGACTCTCTGCAGAGACGCTTGCCATGCCCAAACTCCAAGCAGCGCGTGCATTGGATGAGTGGGGATTGGTCCTCCACTCTGACTCTTTGCAGGTCCACGTGCAGGAATCCCTCTTCATTTGCGTTCCGCCGGTTAGGTTAGGTTACGTTTTTTTTTTTTTTTTTTTTTTTTTTTTTTTTTTTTTTTTTTTTTTTTTTTTTTTTTTCGTAGGGGGGGAAATGCTCATCCGTAGGCCCGGGCGCTACGGATATGTCCGACTCTACCGGTTTCCCGGCATCCTACGGACTAAAACCCCCCCTCTTCCACGTTCCCCAACCGTGGGTCCGTTGGGTTCTTGTCTTCGGGGAATTACTTCAGTCACGATTTCTTCAACTGGCTTGCGGAGACTGGAGCCTTAATTTTTTTTTTTTTTTTTTTTTTTTTTTTTTTTTTTTTTTTTTTTTTTTTTTTTTTTTTTTTTTTTTTTCTTGTTGGGTATAGTATTTCGTAATCATAATTGTTTCCCTTTTTTTTTTTTTTTTTTTTTTTATTTTTTTTTTTTTTTTTAAGCAGTAAACATCACCAATGTATAGCAAATCTCATTAAGACAATAAGCAACTAAAAATTTTAACAATAAACAACAAACGTAATTACAACAATACCATACCTTCTACTGCAGGTGTTTTGCTTTGAGGCCACCATCCGTCTGTATGTATGTATGGTACGTAGTCCAACACACCTGTACCTACACCGGGCTCGGCTGCCCTTCCACTCCGCCCAGAGACGCAGCCAGAGCGCTGAAAGCACGCCCCCGCATCGGCCGGCGGGAGAGTTAAGTAGGTGTCAGATGATCGAGACACCCACCTCCCACTGCGCCAAACCGAGCGAGTCCCGGCGTGACATCGCTTCTAATGGTGGTTGGACTATCCATTTCTTATTAATACTTGATGGCCTCGCAGCAATCACCACAAACAGCAATACAAATAAATCAGCAACAATATCCAAATAACAAATAAAATAAACACCGCAAGCAGACAACATAAGAAAAGTAGTAACAATTGCAATAAAATAATAACTACGTCAAATATTTATAATAACAATTTAAATTACAATGTCAATTTTAAAATTATATCTATGTACATAAAACTTTTAATTCAAATAATGTCAGTATAATAATTTATTTACAACTTAATTCTAGGATGTTAGCCTTGGCTGAATAGCCAAGTTGTCAGTGCTAGTAAATGTTAAATGTCAATAATATGTCAATGTCAAATGTCAATCAATCAATGTCAAATTTAAGAATGTCAGTAAAAGCGTGTTAATTAAATAAATACTTGTTATATGAAATAAACTATGAGTTGTAATATAATTATAAATTAATTGTAATGTCATTGTGTGGAATATTGTGCTATGAGTGGCGGCACAAGCAGTAACCACGAGTAGCTGCGATGGGAGGCCTAGTTTTTATTCGCCCCAGAGCGCCGTGCTGCCGTTCCCTCGACACACCGCCCGCATCACCGCCTTGCAGTAGTCGGCGAAGGGCTCACGAGAGCCCCTGCCGACCAGCAAGTCGGGAAGGTTTTGCAGGCAGAGCGGCGTGTCAAGTCTGAGCTCCAGCTGCAGGCGCCGAGCGGCGAATATGGGGCAATCTAGTAAAATGTGCGGCACCGACTGGACTACACCGGGCTCGCACTCGCACCAAGGTGTGTCACGCAGCTTAAAGCGGTGGAGATACTGCGCCAGTCCGCCGTGTCCCGTTAGGACCTGCGTCATTAGTGGGTGAGGTGTCGCGTGTCGTGCGTATTTAAAAGCGGAGAGTGCTTCAGGGAGAAAACGGGCGATGTTGCTTGTGGCAGTGAGTTGTAAATACTCCCTGCCCCAGCCAGCGACCGTCTCCTCCCTGATCACTCTCTTCGCATAAGAGAGTGGGTAGAGCGAGTAGTTGGAGCTGCCTGTTTGGGCTGTCGCACTTTTAGCGAGCGTATCTGCTCGCTCGTTGCCCGGGGTCCCAACATGGGCCTTCACCCACACCAACCGAACAGTCCGTCCAAGCAAGAGGAGGCGCTCCATGCAGTTTGCTGTCTCAAGGGCGATGGGATTGTCCGAACGTGGATTACAAATGGTTTCGAGCGACGACCGACTGTCGCTCAAAACCGTGATAGTATTGTTGTCGGTCATTTGTTCGGCCAATTCCAACGCCCTCAAGACAGCCAGCAGCTCAGCCTGGAAGACGGTGCAGAAGGGTTCCAGCCGATAAGTTCGGAAGGTTACCTCCACCCCACCCCTCCAAGCCGTCACCGCTGCGCCTACCCCTCCCTCGAACTTACTGCCATCGGTGTATAGCTCCAGCCCTGCGACCCCTTGCAGCTCCTCCACCCGCTCCACACACTCAAACGACATGCTCACCCACTTTGCAGGATGTCTGGCCCTTAGGAAGCTCACCCTCTTTTCAATTTCGCAGCCAGCGGCAGCGGGCAGCGGGCGTCCACGCTTGGCCTCGTACAGCGTGCGCACCTCCAGGGCGCGCAGGTCCAGAGGCAAGAGGCCAGTGATGGCCAGCGCGGCCGGCAGTGACACCGTGCGGTAGGCGCGCGCACAGCGCAAGGCGAATCCGCGCTGCAGTGAGCGGAGGCGCGTGCGCACCGAGACGCGCGACGCACAACTAGCCCACACGCACGCCCCGTAAAGTACCAAGGGCTCCACCACGCACCGGTACATAGTTTTTACAATATCGGGGGACAACCCCCACGTCACTCTTACGGCCCGCTGTAATCGGGTGTAGAAACCCGCCGCCTTCGCACTCACCTCCTCCACGTGCTTAGTAAAATTGAGCCTATCGTCGACGACCACACCCAAGATTTTAATTTGTCGGACAGGCTCAATATAGTGCCCACCCATGTATACGACCGGGGTGCCAATTTTTAGTTTATTTGTGACCAACATAATGTTGGTCTTTTGGGGCGCGAATTTAAGTTTATAAAGGCAACCCCAGTCGTACACATGCGCGAGCACCGAGCCCGCCTGTTGCTCAACCTCTGAGAGGGAGTTCCCTGTGAAAACCAGGGTGAGGTCGTCGGCGAAGGCTTGCACGTGTACCCCCAGGCTCTCTATTTTACTAATGAGCGGGTCAAAGATAATATTCCACAGAGTGGGACCAGCGATCGATCCTTGGACGCATCCGCGGGTCGATCGCTTTTCCCACTCTTCGCCCGCATAACTTACCCGCACTATTCTGTCCCGCAGATACCCGCGCACCAGCTCGAACAGGTTGGCGGGACAGCCTCGCTCCCGCAGCTGGTTCAGCGCCGCCGGCCACCACGCGCTGTCGAATGCGCCCTCGATGTCCAGCGCGACCACAAGGCAGACCTTCCGCTCGCGGTCGCGTCGCTCCCGCAGGTGCTCGACGAGATCGTAGAGCGCATCCTCCGTCGACCGCTGCGGCACGAACCCGTACTGGCGCGGGTTGAGCGTCGGCAGTATGCAATGGCGCAGCCGCCACACCAACATCTTTTCGACGACCTTCCCCAAAATCGGAAGGAGGCCGATGGGGCGGTACGCCTTGGGGTCTCGCCGGTCCGGTTTGTTGGGCTTCGGTATTATGCGTACCGAGGCCACTTTCCACACCGCCGGGAAGCATCCGGTTCGGAGGCAGGCGTTCGCCAGCGCGAGAAAGCGCCCGCCGTCCCCGAGCACCGCGCACGCGCAGATGTCGGCGGTCAGATGGTCGCCGCCGGGCGCCTTGCGCGCGGAAAAAGAGAGCGCGGCCGCGCGCAGCTCGGCGGCGGTGAAGGGCGGGTCGGGACGCGCGGCGCTGGGGGACAGCGAGCGCCGCCTCATCGCCCGCTGCTCCGGGGAGTCGGCGCCCGGCTCGTCGTCCGGGAACAGGCGCTCGGCCAGCAGGCGCGCGGAGCCCCGCGCCGTCGCGCCTCTCGAAAGAGATTTATGCGACAGGAGTCTGGGGGTTCCCCGGACACCGTCGGGAAGCCCGCAAAGCGGGCTGTAGCGTTGGCGGACTTGGAGGAGAGGATCGCCTCCAAAGAAAAGTTGGCGCGGACCGCCAGAGCCAAGGCTGGCTACGGCGCGTCCACAGTCCTCTACGCGGACCATTCCGTAGAGGAGTTGGAGCGCATGGCTCTGGAGGACCAAGAGGAGATCTTTGAGGTCGCCTCAAAGTCCTCAAACTTGAAGGGGACCTTCCAGAAGGCCCTAAAATGCCGGGCAGCGAGTCTGATCGGCATCGTGAAGGAGCTGTCGCAGCGTTCCACGTCCGATGAGACGCGGCAACTGCAGGCAAAAGTTAACCGCCTGCAGACGGAGGTGTCCGCGCTGCACGGTCGCGTTGCCGAGCTCATGGCTCGGCCTGAAGGGACTTCGGAAGGTCCAGTGGTGGCGGCTCCCCCCTCCAACCTTGAGGATATCATCCGCAAGGTGGTTATGGAGGAGAGGGCCTTCACGAGAGCCTGCTTCGCGGGCATCGAGGACCGGCTCCTGCCGGAAACGAGGCTCCGCCCTCAGCTTGGCGGGACCCCTGTTGCCCCGCCGCCGGTGCAGAGGGAGCAGCCCCAGGTTTCGATGACCGGCAAAGGGAAGGGCAAGGGGAAGAAGTCCGCTTCGGCCCCTACCTCCCAGGCGGGAGCGAGCGCTACACCAGCGCCCGCCCAAGCTCACCAGAGCGTCGACGCCCAACTGCCTTCCACCACGCCTACTAACGAGCCGTGGAGGAAGGTGGCTGGGAAAAAGAAGAAGAAGGGGAAGAAGTCGGCCCCTAAGCCTCCGGTAACCGGAAGGGCTCCTGAGGGAGGAAAGAGGAAGCTCGCTCCTCCAAAGACTGCGGCCGTGGTGGTGACCCTCACCCCGGAAGCCGTTGCACGTGGGGAGACGTATGAGTCCGTGTTAAAGCGGGCTCGTGCAAGCGTCGACCCCGTGCAACTTGGTGAGGGCAGAGTCACGTGCCGACGAACTCAGACCGGGGCTCGAATTTTCGAGTTCGCGGGGGCTCAGGGCAGCGCCAAGGCCGACACCTTCGCCGGCAAACTGGCGGCTGCGATCGCTGACACGGCCAAAGTCGCGAGGCCGGTGAAGTGCGTAACTCTTGAGGTGACCGATCTCGACGATTCGGTTACCCAAGAGGAGGTCGTGGCTGCGGTTGCGACGGCTGGGGGCTGCAATGTCGCAGCAATCAAGGGCCGGGCCATCAGACCCGGCCGAGGGGGAATGGGCTCGATGCGGCTGGAGTGCCCAGTCGTGGCGGCCAAGGCGGTCCTGGCGAAGGGACGCCTCCCGGTCGGGCTCAGCTCAGCCGGCGTCCGGGCCCTTGAGGACGAGCCGATGCGCTGCTTCAAGTGCTTCGGCATCGGCCACACCCGGGCCCTCTGCCCGTCCACTGCGGAGCGCACAGATGTGTGCTTCCGCTGTGGTGAGGGTGGGCACAGGTCTGCCGCCTGCGGGGCCGCCAAGCCTCGCTGCGCAGTGTGCGCTGCCAGTGGTCGCCCAGCCGACCACGTCATGACGGGGAGGAAATGCCGTCCTCCCCCAAAGAAGGGAAAAGTGCAGTCCACACGGCCTGCCGCTGCTGCCGTCACTGTGACCCCGGTTACAGAGCCGGACGCCGGGGAGGGTGCGATGAACACCGATTAATGGACGGGCTTCATCGCATCCTCCAAGCGAACACTAACCACTGCAAAGCGGCTCAGGACCTGTTGGTCCAGACCTTTGCTGAGTGGTTGGTGGACGTGGCGGTTGTCGCCGAGCCGTACTCAGTCCCTGGCAGCTGGCTGGGGGATGAGGACGGCTCGGTGGCATTGGTTGCGCGGTCTTCCACGGACTCCCCCCCCATCTCGCTCTTAGAGAAGGGGTCGGGATACGTGGCCGCCGCGTGGGGAGACATAGCTCTGATTGGGGTCTATTTCTCCCCCAACCGCCCTCTCACGGACTTCGAGAACTTTCTCGGAGTCCTGGGCATGGTGGCCGGCAGAGCGGCGCAACGCCGGGTCTTGGTGGTGGGCGACTTCAACGCCAAGTCGGTGTCTTGGGGCAGCCCATCCACCGATGCGCGGGGCCGCGAGGTGGAGTCGTGGTCGGTGGCGGCAGGCCTGTCCCTCCTTAACAGAGGGGCAGTTGACACCTGCGCGCGGCGTGAGGGGGGTTCCATAGTGGACCTCTCCTTCGCCGCCCCTTCCTTGGCGGCTTGTGTGGTGGACTGGCGGGTGGAGCTGGTGGAGACTCTATCGGACCACCGATATGTGCGGTTCGATGTCTCCACCCAGGGCTCCCAGAGGAACCGTGCGGGGGGTCAGTCACCCTTCCCGCGGTGGGCGCTGACCCGCCTGGACCGGGAGGCTGCCGAGGAGGCGGCCTTCGTCCAGGACTGGCTCACGCCGCCTGTCGACGTCCAGGACGTGGACGCCGCGGCAGTCCAACTGAGGGCCTCCTTGACCGAGGTGTGCAATTCCAGCATGCCTCGGTCTCGCCGTCCGCCTCCCCGTCGCGCCGTATACTGGTGGTCGGAGGAGTTGGCAGACCTCCGGGCCGCCTGTGTGGCGGCGAGGCGTGAGTTCCTGAGGAGTCGCCGCCGGCGCCCTCGGGATCTCGCCATCGAGGATCGCCTCTACGCATCATACGTAGAGGCGAAAACCGAGTTCAAGGCGAGACTCGCCGCCGCCCCGGACCGTGCTAGGGCGGAAATGCTGGAGGATCTCAACAACGATCCCTTCGGGAGACCGTACAAGGCAGCACGGAACAAGTTGCGCCCGTACGGTCCCCCAGTTGCTGAGACCCTCGAGCCGACGTTGCTGGATGGGGTGGTGCGGTCCCTGTTTCCACGCAGGGAAAGCTTCACTCCTCCAGCTATGAGCCCCCCTCGCGGTGCGGCTCCGACGGCGGACGAGATCCCTCCTGTCACGGAGGGGGAGATGGAGGCGGCGGTCGCCTGCCGCCGTAAAAAGAAGACGGCCCCAGGGCCGGACGGTGTCCCCGCAAAGTTGGTCTCCATTGCCACCTCCCAGATGGGGCAAAGGTTTCGGGACCTTTTCGGAGCGTGTCTGACGTCCGGGAGGTTCCCGCAACCATGGAAGGAGGGCCAACTGTGCCTTCTTAAGAAGGTAGGGCGGCCGGCGGACTCCCCCTCGGCGTACCGACCCATCGTATTACTCGATGAGGTCGGTAAAATGTTCGAGGGGATAATCGCCACCCGCCTCAAGAGGCACCTGGGCACAATCGGCCCGGACCTGTCGGACGCCCAGTTCGGCTTCCGGGCCGAGCGTTCGACGGTGGACGCCTTGTCCCGCCTGAGGGGTCAGGTGAGCGCGGCGATGGAAGCGGGGGAAGGTCTGTTGGCTGTGTCCTTTGACATAGCCAACGCCTTCAACTCCGTCCCCCACGCCACCGTCCTGGAGGCGCTCCGCTACCACGGAGTGCCTCCATACCTGCGGGTCCTCCTGGCCAGCTACCTGGAGGACCGCTCGGTCCTCGTCGCAGACAGGACGGGCCGACTGCGGCGGTACGGCGTCGAGTCCGGTGTTCCGCAGGGTTCGGTCCTAGGACCGATCCTGTGGAACATCGGATTCGACTGGCTCCTGCGGGGCAACCTCCCCCGAGGCACGTCTGTCATCTGCTATGCAGATGACACTCTCCTGACTGCCCGTGGGAGAAACTTTGAGGAGGCGGCCAACCTGGCCTCGGCGGGAGGATCCCTGGTCGTCGACAGGATCTCCCGCCTGGGACTGACGGTGGCGTTGCCCAAGACCGAGGCTGTGTTCTTCCGCGGGCCTCGGCAACGCCAACCACCGGACGCCCACATCTTTGTGGGGGGCGTCCGCATTGGGGTACAGGCCCAGATGAAATATCTGGGCCTGATACTTGACAGCAGGTGGCGCTTCGGCCCGCACTTCAGCGGGCTGGCGACGCGCCTGCTAAAGACTGCGGGCGCCCTCTCCTGGCTCCTCCCGAATATCGGGGGGCCAGAAAACCGATGCCGGCGATTATATGCCGGCATCTTGAGGAGCATGGCCCTCTACGGGGCCCCAATCTGGGTGGACTCCCTCCAAAGGAGGGAGAACGCTGCAGCTCTACGGAGGCCCCAAAGGGCCATCGCGCAGCGGGTCGCGAGGGCTTACCGCACTGTGAGCCACGCGGCGGCGTGTACTCTGGCGGCCACCCCTCCTTGGGAATTCGAGGCTTGGGTGCTCGCCAGAGTGTACGAGTGGACGGCTGAGCAGCGATTGCTCGGCCGGCGCCCTGATGGGGCAGAGCGGGAGGCCGTTCGCGAGGAGGCGAGGGACGCTGTCGTCCAACACTGGACAGAGGACCTCGCTTCCGCAACGTTCGGCCGTAGAACGCTGGACGCGATCGGGCCGGTCCTCAGGGACTGGCTCGATCGGCAGCACGGGGCCCTCTCCTTCCGTCTGGTCCAGGTGCTATCCGGGCATGGCTGCTTCGGATCGTACCTGCACCGGATCGGGAGGGAGGAGACCCCGTCGTGCCACCAGTGCGGGGCCGCGACGGACACGGCGGGGCACACCCTAGAGGTGTGCACCGCGTGGGCCGAGCCCCGCCGCGCGCTGGTGGCAGCTGTCGGACACGACCTCTCGCTCCCTGGCGTGGTAGCTGCCATGCTGGGCAGCGAGGAGGCGTGGGCTGCGGTAGCCTCCTTCTGCGAGGACGTAATGTCCCAGAAGGAGGCGGCGGAGCGAGAGCGCGAGGACGATCCCCTCGCGCCAGCGCTCCGCAGACGAAGAAGGGGCGTAAGGCGGCGCTTACAGCGCCCACCTTCTCCCACCCCTGGGGGTGTGCGGCGGGCGGACGGCGTGGGGACGCCGCCGCCAGCATCACAACGCACACCCCAAGCAGCAACCAGTGATGGCCGTGCGCTCGGGCCGTCACTGAGTCCTCCCCCAAGGGGGGGGACATGAAGGGTCTGCCTTAGGGTGGACAGTCGCCGGCGGGGGGCTGGATGTAAACCGGATTCCCAGCCCCCTGCCAGTCAGGCGAAGTCGGAGTGCCGGTGGGGTTTAGTGGGTAGTGGCTCAGCCGAGTCCCACATAACCCGCGGAGTCCCCTACCCGCGGGTATGCGTAAACGCATTCCCCACCGAAAAAAAAAAAAAAAAAAAAAAAAAAAAAAAAGGTTAGGTTAGGTTAGGTTAGGTTAGGTTAGGTTAGGTTAGGTTAGGTTAGGTTAGGTTAGGTTAGGTTAGGTTAGGTTAGGTTAGGTTCCCCCCCGATGGGTTCTCGCCTTGCCGTGGCGGGGGGGCTCAGTACCTGCAGTCGAGCGTGCTCCTGCGTGGGAAGCGAAGAGGAACCCCAGAGGGATGGACCGCTCTCCGGTGCTTAGTTTTGACTAAGTGCAGACGAGAGTGGTCCAGTAGGCTGCGCGACTTCCTTCGGCGTCAGGAGGAAGCGCAGCTGAGGCGGGCGGCTTCGGCCGTGAGGATTTTTCTGAGAGACCGCGGCAGGAGAGTCGTGTTGACGCCGAGCGTTTCTGCTGCCGCGGCCACTCTGGGGCCGTTAACGGGTTAACGGACGCGGTGGGGTCGCAGGGGAAGAGGTGTGTCGGTGTTGTCGTTGCCGCTCACCCTGTCCTCTGCGACCGTGTGGCTTTACTGCCACCGGGGTAGGAGGGGTTTTCTAGGGTCTCCTTCTGAGACCCTTTATTTCCCTCGCGGGGAAACCCGCTTTGAGGAAGGCGGCGCGTGTCGACCGCTCTCCGCGTGCTGTTCTAGCGCGCGAAGAGCGGCCGACACGGAGCTGCTCGGACCGGCGGTGCCAGATACGGGGGTGTCTGGTGCTACTTCCCCTTCAGGGAACGGTCCAGACGGGGCTGATGCGCCTGGTGTTCCGGTGCATCGCCTTCTTTGGCGAGGCGCGCAAGCGCCTCCACGCGAGGACTCGCATTCGCGAGCGGGCCGGGGAGGGTCGCGGTTGTTTATTGGTCCCGCGGCCTCTCTCGCTATGGCCACGAGGGACACCCCAGTTTTTTAGTTGGTAGGTTGGCCTCGGCCGGGAGTCCAACATAACCTCTTTTGCTCCCCCGAGCGGAGAGGTATGCGTAAGTGCATTTTTGCTGGGTCATCAAAAAAAAAAAAAGGTTAGGTTAGGTTAGGTTAGGTTAGGTTAGGTTAGGTTAGGTTAGGTTAGGTTAGGTTAGGTTAGGTTAGGTTAGGTTAGGTTAGGTTAGGTTAGGTTAGGTTAGGTTAGGTTAGGTTAGGTTAGGTTAGGTTAGGTTAGGTTAGGTTAGGTTAGGTTAGGTTAGGTTAGGTTAGGTTAGGTTAGGTTAGGTTAGGTTAGGTTAGGTTAGGTTAGGTTAGGTTAGGTTAGGTTAGGTTAGGTTAGGTTAGGTTAGGTTAGGTTAGGTTAGGTTAGGTTAGGTTAGGTTAGGTTAGGTTAGGTTAGGTTAGGTTAGGTTAGGTTAGGTTAGGTTAGGTTAGGTTAGGTTAGGTTAGGTTAGGTTAGGTTAGGTTAGGTTAGGTTAGGTTAGGTTAGGTTAGGTTAGGTTAGGTTAGGTTAGGTTAGGTTAGGTTAGGTTAGGTTAGGTTAGGTTAGGTTAGGTTAGGTTAGGTTAGGTTAGGTTAGGTTAGGTTAGGTTAGGTTAGGTTAGGTTAGGTTAGGTTAGGTTAGGTTAGGTTAGGTTAGGTTAGGTTAGGTTAGGTTAGGTTAGGTTAGGTTAGGTTAGGTTAGGTTAGGTTAGGTTAGGTTAGGTTAGGTTAGGTTAGGTTAGGTTAGGTTAGGTTAGGTTAGGTTAGGTTAGGTTAGGTTAGGTTAGGTTAGGTTAGGTTAGGTTAGGTTAGGTTAGGTTAGGTTAGGTTAGGTTAGGTTAGGTTAGGTTAGGTTAGGTTAGGTTAGGTTAGGTTAGGTTAGGTTAGGTTAGGTTAGGTTAGGTTAGGTTAGGTTAGGTTAGGTTAGGTTAGGTTAGGTTAGGTTAGGTTAGGTTAGGTTAGGTTAGGTTAGGTTAGGTTAGGTTAGGTTAGGTTAGGTTAGGTTAGGTTAGGTTAGGTTAGGTTAGGTTAGGTTAGGTTAGGTTAGGTTAGGTTAGGTTAGGTTAGGTTAGGTTAGGTTAGGTTAGGTTAGGTTAGGTTAGGTTAGGTTAGGTTAGGTTAGGTTAGGTTAGGTTAGGTTAGGTTAGGTTAGGTTAGGTTAGGTTAGGTTAGGTTAGGTTAGGTTAGGTTAGGTTAGGTTAGGTTAGGTTAGGTTAGGTTAGGTTAGGTTAGGTTAGGTTAGGTTAGGTTAGGTTAGGTTAGGTTAGGTTAGGTTAGGTTAGGTTAGGTTAGGTTAGGTTAGGTTAGGTTAGGTTAGGTTAGGTTAGGTTAGGTTAGGTTAGGTTAGGTTAGGTTAGGTTAGGTTAGGTTAGGTTAGGTTAGGTTAGGTTAGGTTAGGTTAGGTTAGGTTAGGTTAGGTTAGGTTAGGTTAGGTTAGGTTAGGTTAGGTTAGGTTAGGTTAGGTTAGGTTAGGTTAGGTTAGGTTAGGTTAGGTTAGGTTAGGTTAGGTTAGGTTAGGTTAGGTTAGGTTAGGTTAGGTTAGGTTAGGTTAGGTTAGGTTAGGTTAGGTTAGGTTAGGTTAGGTTAGGTTAGGTTAGGTTAGGTTAGGTTAGGTTAGGTTAGGTTAGGTTAGGTTAGGTTAGGTTAGGTTAGGTTAGGTTAGGTTAGGTTAGGTTAGGTTAGGTTAGGTTAGGTTAGGTTAGGTTAGGTTAGGTTAGGTTAGGTTAGGTTAGGTTAGGTTAGGTTAGGTTAGGTTAGGTTAGGTTAGGTTAGGTTAGGTTAGGTTAGGTTAGGTTAGGTTAGGTTAGGTTAGGTTAGGTTAGGTTAGGTTAGGTTAGGTTAGGTTAGGTTAGGTTAGGTTAGGTTAGGTTAGGTTAGGTTAGGTTAGGTTAGGTTAGGTTAGGTTAGGTTAGGTTAGGTTAGGTTAGGTTAGGTTAGGTTAGGTTAGGTTAGGTTAGGTTAGGTTAGGTTAGGTTAGGTTAGGTTAGGTTAGGTTAGGTTAGGTTAGGTTAGGTTAGGTTAGGTTAGGTTAGGTTAGGTTAGGTTAGGTTAGGTTAGGTTAGGTTAGGTTAGGTTAGGTTAGGTTAGGTTAGGTTAGGTTAGGTTAGGTTAGGTTAGGTTAGGTTAGGTTAGGTTAGGTTAGGTTAGGTTAGGTTAGGTTAGGTTAGGTTAGGTTAGGTTAGGTTAGGTTAGGTTAGGTTAGGTTAGGTTAGGTTAGGTTAGGTTAGGTTAGGTTAGGTTAGGTTAGGTTAGGTTAGGTTAGGTTAGGTTAGGTTAGGTTAGGTTAGGTTAGGTTAGGTTAGGTTAGGTTAGGTTAGGTTAGGTTAGGTTAGGTTAGGTTAGGTTAGGTTAGGTTAGGTTAGGTTAGGTTAGGTTAGGTTAGGTTAGGTTAGGTTAGGTTAGGTTAGGTTAGGTTAGGTTAGGTTAGGTTAGGTTAGGTTAGGTTAGGTTAGGTTAGGTTAGGTTAGGTTAGGTTAGGTTAGGTTAGGTTAGGTTAGGTTAGGTTAGGTTAGGTTAGGTTAGGTTAGGTTAGGTTAGGTTAGGTTAGGTTAGGTTAGGTTAGGTTAGGTTAGGTTAGGTTAGGTTAGGTTAGGTTAGGTTAGGTTAGGTTAGGTTAGGTTAGGTTAGGTTAGGTTAGGTTAGGTTAGGTTAGGTTAGGTTAGGTTAGGTTAGGTTAGGTTAGGTTAGGTTAGGTTAGGTTAGGTTAGGTTAGGTTAGGTTAGGTTAGGTTAGGTTAGGTTAGGTTAGGTTAGGTTAGGTTAGGTTAGGTTAGGTTAGGTTAGGTTAGGTTAGGTTAGGTTAGGTTAGGTTAGGTTAGGTTAGGTTAGGTTAGGTTAGGTTAGGTTAGGTTAGGTTAGGTTAGGTTAGGTTAGGTTAGGTTAGGTTAGGTTAGGTTAGGTTAGGTTAGGTTAGGTTAGGTTAGGTTAGGTTAGGTTAGGTTAGGTTAGGTTAGGTTAGGTTAGGTTAGGTTAGGTTAGGTTAGGTTAGGTTAGGTTAGGTTAGGTTAGGTTAGGTTAGGTTAGGTTAGGTTAGGTTAGGTTAGGTTAGGTTAGGTTAGGTTAGGTTAGGTTAGGTTAGGTTAGGTTAGGTTAGGTTAGGTTAGGTTAGGTTAGGTTAGGTTAGGTTAGGTTAGGTTAGGTTAGGTTAGGTTAGGTTAGGTTAGGTTAGGTTAGGTTAGGTTAGGTTAGGTTAGGTTAGGTTAGGTTAGGTTAGGTTAGGTTAGGTTAGGTTAGGTTAGGTTAGGTTAGGTTAGGTTAGGTTAGGTTAGGTTAGGTTAGGTTAGGTTAGGTTAGGTTAGGTTAGGTTAGGTTAGGTTAGGTTAGGTTAGGTTAGGTTAGGTTAGGTTAGGTTAGGTTAGGTTAGGTTAGGTTAGGTTAGGTTAGGTTAGGTTAGGTTAGGTTAGGTTAGGTTAGGTTAGGTTAGGTTAGGTTAGGTTAGGTTAGGTTAGGTTAGGTTAGGTTAGGTTAGGTTAGGTTAGGTTAGGTTAGGTTAGGTTAGGTTAGGTTAGGTTAGGTTAGGTTAGGTTAGGTTAGGTTAGGTTAGGTTAGGTTAGGTTAGGTTAGGTTAGGTTAGGTTAGGTTAGGTTAGGTTAGGTTAGGTTAGGTTAGGTTAGGTTAGGTTAGGTTAGGTTAGGTTAGGTTAGGTTAGGTTAGGTTAGGTTAGGTTAGGTTAGGTTAGGTTAGGTTAGGTTAGGTTAGGTTAGGTTAGGTTAGGTTAGGTTAGGTTAGGTTAGGTTAGGTTAGGTTAGGTTAGGTTAGGTTAGGTTAGGTTAGGTTAGGTTAGGTTAGGTTAGGTTAGGTTAGGTTAGGTTAGGTTAGGTTAGGTTAGGTTAGGTTAGGTTAGGTTAGGTTAGGTTAGGTTAGGTTAGGTTAGGTTAGGTTAGGTTAGGTTAGGTTAGGTTAGGTTAGGTTAGGTTAGGTTAGGTTAGGTTAGGTTAGGTTAGGTTAGGTTAGGTTAGGTTAGGTTAGGTTAGGTTAGGTTAGGTTAGGTTAGGTTAGGTTAGGTTAGGTTAGGTTAGGTTAGGTTAGGTTAGGTTAGGTTAGGTTAGGTTAGGTTAGGTTAGGTTAGGTTAGGTTAGGTTAGGTTAGGTTAGGTTAGGTTAGGTTAGGTTAGGTTAGGTTAGGTTAGGTTAGGTTAGGTTAGGTTAGGTTAGGTTAGGTTAGGTTAGGTTAGGTTAGGTTAGGTTAGGTTAGGTTAGGTTAGGTTAGGTTAGGTTAGGTTAGGTTAGGTTAGGTTAGGTTAGGTTAGGTTAGGTTAGGTTAGGTTAGGTTAGGTTAGGTTAGGTTAGGTTAGGTTAGGTTAGGTTAGGTTAGGTTAGGTTAGGTTAGGTTAGGTTAGGTTAGGTTAGGTTAGGTTAGGTTAGGTTAGGTTAGGTTAGGTTAGGTTAGGTTAGGTTAGGTTAGGTTTGTTTTTTTTTTTTTTTTTTTTTTTTTTTTTTTTTTTTTTTTTTTTTTTTTTTTTTTTTTTTTTTTTTTTTTTTCTCTACATTCTCCAACATTATCGGAGCTAATTATATATCTTATTCCTTTCATTCCAGTTCTATCAATTATTCCTCTCGCACTTTCTTTCTTCATACTGTATCTTTCTATCTTTCATCATCTTTTGCTGCTTATGGGTGGGACTCCCATCTAATTTCTATTTTTACTAATACCTATTCTATTTTTCTATGTATCTATTTCTTTATTTTATTTATATATTTGTAGGGTGGATTAAATCTAGGTAGACAAGTATTTATTTCTTTTAACAATTTCCTTATTATCTAGGTTTACAATTTTAGGCAGACTTATCACTAGATTCTTAAATATTCTAAGCTTAATTTATATAACATTTTATATCTATGCTTAACATTAATATTATTAACAATATTATGTAAACATATATTAACTACTTATTTCGTTTATTAACTCTATCAGCTATATTTATGCAGTATTCCAGGAATCTATCTCTACATCTCGCCAACATTATTTCGCTTAAGTTGTCTTTGTCAATTTTAATGTCTAATGCTTGCTCTACCTCAAATCTCTCCCTTGCATAGATTGGACATTCCAATAGTAGATGGGGTACGGATTCTCGAGCCTCCGGATCACAGGCGCATGATGGGCTCTCCTTACATTTGAACCGGTTCAAATAGTCGGAGAACCCACCATGCCCCGTCAAGATCTGTGTCTTGAGCATAGTTATCTCCACCTTTCGCATTACTCTGTACGCCGCGGTTACGTTCGGGAAGAACAACTTGGTTGTCGAGGCTGTGTCACCGCTCAGGTATCGTTCGTTCCACTCATCAAGCGTACCCATACGAATGGTACGCTTGACGTGCGAAACGGGACACCTGTCGTAGTCCGGCTTCTTTTTGGAGTTCTCTGCGGCTTCCTTGGCTAGTGCATCCGCTCTCTCGTTACCTTCCAACCCCGCGTGGGCTTTAATCCAGAACAAGGCTACAACCTTGTTCTGGAGAGAAGCTCTCGCCAGGTTCTCTCTTATTTCCACAGCTAGGGGATGGAGGCAACGATGGTTCTGCACTGTTTGAAGAGCGGCCATGGAATCGCTGAGAACTCCAAAGGTGGTGGCAGTTTTGTGCTTGTAGATCTCCCTGGTCGCAATGCAGATCGCAAGCAGCTCAGCCTGGTAGACTGTGCTGTAGTTTGGGAGAGCAAGTTTGAGGGTTTTTGTTTCAACTTCACCTGTCCATATAGACAAGGCGGCTCCAACTTTACCCCCAATCTTACTCCCGTCAGTAAAGATCCTCATGTCCATCGCACTGTGTGCGTCGACTTGGGTTTGGTCTACCAGGCTTATGATCTCAATATTTGAATCAAGGGCTGGGTGTGGGCCATCCAAGGCTGATGCCATGGTTTCCACAGCCCTGTCACCCAGCATAGGCTGGGGTACTCCCTTCTTGGCCTCATACAGGGAGGCCGCCTCACGGACTCGGAGGTCGAGTGGGAGCAACCCAGCCAACACTAGGGCGGCGTTGAGGGAGACCGTGCGGTAGGCCTTGCAGAGTCTCTGCGCGACCCCCCGCTGCACTACACCAAGTTGTCTTCGGACACCCAGCTTGTCCGCTGCCGGTCCCCAGGCGCTGGCGGCGTACAGGATCACAGGTTCTATGGTGGCGGTGTAGATAACCCGGATGACTTCGGGATGCAAACCCCAGCTGGTTCTCGCGGCCCTCGACAACTGTCCGTAGACTCCAACAGCTCTCCGGCAGACGTTTGTGACGTGCGTGTTGAAGGTGAGTTTCTCGTCGATAGTAAGACCTAACATTTTAATTTCTTTCGACAGGGCAATGCAGGTCCCGCCCATGCTCAGCCGTGGGGTGTCATATTTAAGTCTACGTGTGATCAGCATAGCTGTCGTTTTTTGCGGCGCAAACCTAAGCTTGTTGCTGACACCCCACGTCCGAACATGTTCGAGAGCCGCATTGGCCCGTGTCTGGATGTCATGTACACTGTCACCGCTAAACACAAGCACGACATCGTCAGCAAACGCCTGACAGTAGTCGCCTCTAGCCTCGAGACTTTGTAGCAGTGGGTCCAACAAGAGGTTCCAAAGAATCGGTCCCCCGATGGAACCCTGGACACAACCCTTGCTTGTACCTCTTTCAATTTCGGCCCCCGCATACCTAACTTTGACCCTCCTCTCTCCAAGATAGCTATCCATAACTCTCCTCAAGTTCAGTGGGCACTTTTCCTCCGCCAATCGGACTCTTATTGCTGGCCACCAAGCACTGTCGAAGGCCCCCTCTATATCCAGAGATATCATTAACACCAGTTTTTTCTGCTCTAGGCCGCGTCGGATGTGTTTCATCAGTATATAGAGGGAGTCTTCTGTGCTTCTCTGGGGCATGAATCCGTATTGGCGGGTACTCAATTTAGGCAATAGGTGGAACTTGAGGCGAGCTACCAGCATCTTCTCGTAGATTTTTCCGAGGAGCGGAAGAAGACCAATGGGTCTATAGGCTTTGGGGGTTGTGTAGTCGCTTTTCCCGGGCTTTCTAAGGATGACTACTGTCGCTTCCTTCCACAGCTTAGGAAAGTGATGGAGTCTCAGGCACGCGTTTAGGAAGCTAAGAAGAAGTTCGGGATTGCACTCAATAACAGCACGGCATATATCCGCTGTGAGGCCATCTCCTCCCGGGGCTTTCTTCGGGTTAAAGGAAGTGGAAGCGCGCATCAGTTCAACCATAGTGAATGGTGGATCGGAGGTTTCATTTTCGTCACTCGCATTCACTTCACCGGCTCTATTCCTGATGAGACTGTGGTGGGAGTTGTCATCTTCGACGGGATCCTCTGGGTAAAAGGTTTCCGCTAGCCAATTAGCGGAGCCTTCTGCGTTCAAGGTTTTCCCTTCCTTCACCAACGGCAGGTCTTCTTCCCTTGTCGATGTCCTTCCAATCACCCTATATATCCCTTCCCAAACCCCTTCCCTGTCCTGTTTACTACAAAATCCTTTCCAGCTGTCGATCTGTGCTTTAGTGGCTAGGTACTCATATTCTTCTTTTTCTTTCAGGTATTCGGACACCATCCTCGGGCGGCGGAGCGGACCAGCGCAGCGGACTCTTCGTTTCTTCGTGGCGACCTTCTTCTTCTTTGCGGCAAGCTCATCGGACCACCACGGCAAGGTAAGTGTATCCTTTTCCTTTTTTATAGGCATTGATTGTGTGCAGGCGTCTTTTATTGCTTCTTGCAGGGAGTCAATTTCCTCGTCCATTTTGGCAATGGTGCAGATCTTCTCCACTTCGGAAGTTTTAATGTTCCTTTCTTGTAGAAATTGGCCGAGTTTCGCACGAAACTCGGGCCAATTTGCTTTCTTCGTATTGAACTTCCTAGTGGTTCTTTGGACTTTGACTCCCTTGCTTCGTTCCAGAAGGAAGTTAAAGGCTATGCCGTTGTGGTCGGAGCTCGTCAGGCCTTCATCCACTCTCCAGCCCACCACGAGGTCTAAGATGTCTGTGGAGCAGGCTGTTATGTCCACAAAGCTTGCGTAACGAATGCCCCCTCGGATGGTGTCGAAGGTTGGTGTGTCCCCTCTATTCAAAATATTTAGCTCGAGCTCTTCTAGCGCTCCAGACACTTCGTCTCCTCTATGGTCTACCGAAGGGCTACCCCACCACGTGCTCTTTGCGTTCGCGTCACCCCCTACAATCCAGCTTTTGGAGCCGATTTCCTCCTCCACTTTCCTCAGACGCTCGAGATAGGGCTCAACGGGTTTGTCCGGCTCAAAGTAGAAGGAGACAAGCGTCATCTTCCAGGCACTGGTTTGTAGACTCACCACGACGATATTATTTGTGGTGAGATTTGGGAACTGGATGACGTTAACGTCCTTGTTAAATACGGCAATAGCTGCCTTCACAGTTCCATCGCCAGGATTCGTGCTCTGGAAGACTCTGACGCCGCGATGACTCCTTACTACTTTGGCCGCTCCCACATATGGCTCTTGGAGGAGGGCCGCAGTGATGCCTCTTTTTTCGGCTTCGACAAATAGCTCTAGTGTCGCTAGTTTTTTCCTTTGCAGGTTGGCTTGTAGGAATTTGTAGGGGGTTTTCTCAGCGTGGGTGCCCTTAGCAGTAGGCAACAGACGATCTGGCCAGTGCGTCC
This sequence comes from Anarsia innoxiella, assembly GCA_947563765.1. NCBI lineage: Eukaryota > Metazoa > Arthropoda > Insecta > Lepidoptera > Gelechiidae > Anarsia > Anarsia innoxiella. The sequence goes on from OX387394.1 coordinate 12,072,443, forward strand.
CATTTCTGGCGGGTTGGGCATTCTGAGCTAAACGCGTTGTGCTCGGTGTTGTTTAGCTTCGCCAGCGTACAGTTCCGGCATTTTGGGCGCGAGTCGGCCAGGAAGTCTGGGCAGCTCGCCCGGAGATGGGGTTCGCCACAGTGGCTACACAGGTCCGCCGACTCTGTGCAGTGTCGTCTGCCGTGCCCAAAACCCAAGCATCGAGTGCACTGGACTAAAGGGGTCTGGTCTTCGACCTTAACGCGTTGGAGATCTATGTGCAAGTACCCCAACCCAAGAGCACGACGCCAGACTGTCGGCGATACCTGTATCACAACATGGCCAGTAAGAGGATTTCGAGCTCTACGTCGGTATCTTATTTCTATCCTGCTTTCCTCCTCGTCGAGGCCGTGAAAAACTGATCCGTTCTGATTTCTCAGGGCTTTGTGCACATCTTCATCGGTGTTTATGGATAGCACATTCCTGAGGATCAGCAATGGGTCTTTGTTCTTCACGTCCTCGACGGTGAGGTCCACTCCATCTCTTTCCAGTCTTTTCCTAGCCTTTTCTCTCTCCTCCTTCGTTCCAAATCCTATGATAATTTTCCTGTCCTTCGCTTTCCGAACTCTTTCCACCTTCACCCATCCCTCTTTTGCGTCCACAGCCTTCCGTACTTGATCCAGTACTTCCTCTCCAGATTGCGATTCATCTTTCGAGGAGACGACGACCGAATGCAGTGTGCTCCGCGTCTGCTGTGATACGACTGGTTTATTTGCGGTAGCGTCTGCATAGGTCCTCGTTGATACCTTCTCTATCATTTCCTTTTGCTGTCCTATTATCTCCTTCTGTCCTCCCATCAGTTCCTTCTGCCCAGCTATCATTTCCTTCTGCTCTACTAGCATTCCCTTCTGTTCTCCTACCATCTCCCTCTGCTCTCCTATCAATTCTTTTTGCTGTTTAACCAAGTTCTTCAATTCGTCCAGCCTTCTATTGTTCTCTTGGAGAAGCTTTGTTTGCTCTTCCAAGCGTTCGGCAATAGAGGGCTGGTCACTCGAAACGTAAAAGGTAGAGTCAGTGATAGGTGTGTCACCATCTCCAACTCCCTCATCTCCTCTTCCTTTTCCTTCTACCTCCCTTTTTTCTTTGTCATGGCTAATCTTTTTCTTTCTTTCTGTTTCAGATTCCTTCACCAGCTGGTAGAGGCGGTCTACGGCTTCGGCAACACTTGTTTTTATTTCAGCCTTTATGTTCCGCGAATTGTTGAGGTTTAGCTTGGCCCTGGTCAAACAGGCCTTTGCTTCAGCAGTTCTGTCCGCGTATTGTCGCTTAGGCGGTGTGCTGTCTCCTACGGTCAACTTGCGGGTGTTGGTCACTTTACTATCTTGTGATAGTGCCATTCTTGGTTTAGATTTAGCAGGGCCAGCCTGCGTCGTCGTGCCGGTACCAGCTGGGGGGGAAACGTTAGAACTGGCAGCCTCCCAGTCTCCGATGCTCCGTCTAACAGTGTTTAACACCGGTACGTCAATTCGTTTGGGTGACTTCTCTCCTTCCATCGTGTTTCCAGGTGTTCGAAACACGGACATGTTAGTTGTTGGAGCGTAGAGAAAGCAACGTCAATAGACAACAATAAAATAATAAAAGTGTATAAAACAAAAAATAAGAAAGAAGCAACAAACGCAAAATTGCAAAATGTAGAGTCAGAATAAAAGTGGGCTCAATAAAGCCGCAACGTCGAACAAAAGGGGCTCAATAAAGCCACAACGTCAGTTAAAATATAGGTAAGTGTAGTTCTACGTGAAGATATTTTTTGCTCTATCAAATAAAATAATAAATTTTATTTTATGTTTCAGGTTCTGCAGCTCCACAGTTATCCGGCTACTTTAAGGTAAGTGTATTTTGAGTATGTATATATGTGTATGTGTGTGTGTGTGTGTGTGTGTGTGTGTGTTATGTGTGTGTGTGTGTGTGTTTGTGTGTATGTGTGTATGTTTGTGTGTGTGTGTGGAGAGCGTGGCTTCAACTATCTAGACGTAGAAATTTATTTACTAAGAAAAATTTATGTAGAGTCAATAAACGAGATACTAGTATAAACTAGGATGGTCAAATAAGCACACAAAACGATCAATATAATTTTTGACGAAAATGAGTCAGATTTTTTAAGAGCTCTATGTAGAGCTCTACTCTTATTTTTAAGTATATGGGTCTCAATGAGCCCTTAAATGACAATTTACACAATAAAAGAATTTTAATATTAAAGAAAATGTTGACTCTATGTAGAGATTTATTGTCTGGTAGCTTATAATTAGGTCTTATAACTATATCTAAATGCTAGATTCAATTTAAACTCAAAAAACAAGAAAAAATTTTTTGGCTCTATGTAGAGCACCGTTGTATTGTCAGGTTATAGCTCTATCTGTTACGGCTCTAACAGTGAAAACCGCGTCTCGATAGGTCTTACGGTTCGGAAGTTATTGATTTTAACAGATTTTTCCGAAAAATTTTTTGGCTCTATGTAGAGTCCGTTTTTGTAACCAAAAAATAACTCTACTTAATACGACCCCATCGTTGAAAACCCCGTCTCGATAGGGTGCGCGGATCGGGAGATATCGAATTTAATCGATTTTTCCTAGTTTTTGAGGGCTCAAGTGAAGCTGGTCGGTAAGTGAAGTTAAGGGTAGAGGGTTGAAAAAATATGGGAAAAATCGGGGGTGGTCGGGTTTGTTCGAGTGTAAGGAGATGGGGGGGGGGTTTTTAGGGGGGGGGGCCGAAATTTCGTCCTTTTTCGGCTAGGACGCACCGTTTTTGAGTTATAGGGGGTTAAAGTTTGCCGAAATTTTGCCAATAGGGGTGTACAGTTTTATAGTTTGCGGCCGGTAAAAATTTTCCGCTCGGATAAAACAAATTTTCACGTCCGTATTTTCACGGCGATTTTTATGCCAAAAAGTGGGTTGTTAAGGGGAAGGATTCTGCTATCCGATAAGCGAATTAGCCAAGTTTAGTAGGGGGTGGAAGTATTTAATTTTGAATTTTGAAGGTAGGGGGTAGTTATTGCTGAAATTTCAATTAGTTTGTTTGGATGTTAAGGATAGGAATAAAATTTTGAAAAAGGTGGGGTCGTGTAGAAGGGGGTCCAACTTGATTTACCAGCCACCAGGATTTCACCCCGGGGGTTGGTAAACCGGAAATTTTCAAAAACAACCCCAAAAAATTCACCGGGGGTGGTTTTTTGGGGTGGGGTTCGACAGCTTCACCCAAGTATCGCTTCTCGTAGGAGAACCGATTCAACGTTATTTTTGCGATATCTCGCACCCTTTTCGAGATAGGGGGTGAACAACTTTATTCGGTGATGCCCGCTCGGACCCTTTTTACATAAAAAATTTGGCAAAAAATACTGGTGAAGGAAATTTTAGCAGGCAAAAAATAGTCATCCAGTGAAAATTGAATAAACGACTTTACTGCATACTCAGAAAAATTTTTTGCCCGCTGAAACCTCCCCAAAAAATTCCTGAAAAAATTTTATTTTTGTACCCGACCGCAAATAGGGTTGTTTTGACCGAAGTACTTGCTTAAAAATTTTGGACCCGGAACAAACGTTGTTCCAGGTGCTACCAGGACTCGATCTCCACTCGAATTTTTCCCGAATTCGGGGGTTGGTTTTTGGTACAGTACCAAGTCTATGGGCGACAAACCTATTTTGCGGTCGAATAAAAAGAAGCAGATTTTATAAAGCACAGAATAACTAATTTTTAATAAAGATAAAATTCCAAAATTTTGCAAGGTGAGAGAAAATAGGTTTAATTAACTAAAATTACTTGAATTTGTGGGGGTCGTCGCGATGGATCCCGAGGGAGCAGCTCTGCAAGATGTGGGATGGATTTTGCCAACTTCAAGGTGTGGTTTCCCGGCTTCCCGATTGAATTTCGACAAGCGGAAAACGGTGTTGGGGTCCCTGGATGGTCCACTTGCGATGATGAAAGTTTCAGCCACGTAACCTTCAGTTTCAGGGATTTTCACGAACACGTGAAAACACAAAATTGTCAATATCTTCGAAGGGCGCGGCGTGAAAAATCCCAAATTTTTGTCAGGTGTGGGGGGGGTCACTACGCGTGTTTTAGCACTTCAAAAACTAGGGGGCAAGGCGATAAAAATGGCGGCGCACGCGCTTAAAGGTTCACGCACATGGGTTCCGCGTGAGATTTATAACCTCAAACCTATGCCGTACCTGTTTTTGTCCTTTTTGCACTATTTATTACACTGCAATCCAGTTTTCAGCGAAAGTGAAACTTGCACAACACCAAAACACACAATTTGACACAAAATTCGGGTCAAAAGGAGCACTTTTTGCAATTTTAAGGAATTTTTGAGCGTGGAGCTGCTCTAAAAGATGCGTTCTCGGCGGGGGGAACCACGCAACTGGGTTAGGTTAGGTTAGGTTAGGTTAGGTTAGGTTAGGTTAGGTTAGGTTAGGTTAGGTTAGGTTAGGTTAGGTTAGGTTAGGTTAGGTTAGGTTAGGTTAGGTTAGGTTAGGTTAGGTTAGGTTAGGTTAGGTTAGGTTAGGTTAGGTTAGGTTAGGTTAGGTTAGGTTAGGTTAGGTTAGGTTAGGTTAGGTTAGGTTAGGTTAGGTTAGGTTAGGTTAGGTTAGGTTAGGTTAGGTTAGGTTAGGTTAGGTTAGGTTAGGTTAGGTTAGGTTAGGTTAGGTTAGGTTAGGTTAGGTTAGGTTAGGTTAGGTTAGGTTAGGTTAGGTTAGGTTAGGTTAGGTTAGGTTAGGTTAGGTTAGGTTAGGTTAGGTTAGGTTAGGTTAGGTTAGGTTAGGTTAGGTTAGGTTAGGTTAGGTTAGGTTAGGTTAGGTTAGGTTAGGTTAGGTTAGGTTAGGTTAGGTTAGGTTAGGTTAGGTTAGGTTAGGTTAGGTTAGGTTAGGTTAGGTTAGGTTAGGTTAGGTTAGGTTAGGTTAGGTTAGGTTAGGTTAGGTTAGGTTAGGTTAGGTTAGGTTAGGTTAGGTTAGGTTAGGTTAGGTTAGGTTAGGTTAGGTTAGGTTAGGTTAGGTTAGGTTAGGTTAGGTTAGGTTAGGTTAGGTTAGGTTAGGTTAGGTTAGGTTAGGTTAGGTTAGGTTAGGTTAGGTTAGGTTAGGTTAGGTTAGGTTAGGTTAGGTTAGGTTAGGTTAGGTTAGGTTAGGTTAGGTTAGGTTAGGTTAGGTTAGGTTAGGTTAGGTTAGGTTAGGTTAGGTTAGGTTAGGTTAGGTTAGGTTAGGTTAGGTTAGGTTAGGTTAGGTTAGGTTAGGTTAGGTTAGGTTAGGTTAGGTTAGGTTAGGTTAGGTTAGGTTAGGTTAGGTTAGGTTAGGTTAGGTTAGGTTAGGTTAGGTTAGGTTAGGTTAGGTTAGGTTAGGTTAGGTTAGGTTAGGTTAGGTTAGGTTAGGTTAGGTTAGGTTAGGTTAGGTTAGGTTAGGTTAGGTTAGGTTAGGTTAGGTTAGGTTAGGTTAGGTTAGGTTAGGTTAGGTTAGGTTAGGTTAGGTTTTTTTTTTTTTTTTTTTTTTTTTTTTTTTTTCGTAGGGGGGGAAATGCTCATGCATTCCGTAGGCCCGGGCGTTACGGATATGTCCGACTCTACCGGTTTCCCGGCAGCCTACGGACTAAAACCCCCCCTCTTCCACGTTCCCCAACCGTGGGTCCGTTGGGTCCTGTTCTTCGGGGAGTGTCTTTATTTATCTGGTTGGCTTGGGCATGCGGAGACTGGAGTCTTGAGTTTTTTTTTTTTTTTTTAAATATATATATTTCTTTATTTTTTTTTTTTTTTTTCTTTTTTTCTTTTTCTTTTCCTTTTTATAGTACAATTTCGTGGTTGTTTGTTTGTTTTTCTTTTTTTTCTCCTTTTTTTTTTTTTTTTTTTTTTTTTTTTTTTTTTTTTTTTTTTTTTTTTTTTTTTTTTTTTTTTTTTTTTTTTTTTTTTTTTTTTTTTTTTTTTTTTTTTTCATACATTTCCATACATACAATGTGGAGATTTAACATTATAACATTTTGCAGCGAGGCCACCGTCCAATTGTAATTCTGTGTGGTGCGTAGTCCAACACTACACACCTGTTCATCGGGCCGCGTAACCGCGGAAGCCGTGGTGAGCAGCACTCGGCTGCCCTTCCACTCCGCCCAGAGACGCGGCCAGAGCGTTTGAAAGCGCGCCCTCGCATCGGCCGGCGGGAGAGTTAAGTAGGTGTCAGGTGATCGAAACACCCACCCCTCACTGCGCCAAACCGAGCGAGTCCCAGCGCGGCATCGCTACTAGTAGTGGTTGGACTACACATTTCTTCTTATTAATTTTTTTTTTTTTTTTTTTTTCTTTTGATGGCCTCGCAACAGCTATCAAAACAAGTCACCACAAAAAAAATAAAATAAAATAAAATAAAAACAATAACTAAACAAACAAAAATTTAACAATCACCAAATCGCAAATAAACATCATCACAAATATCACAAATAAACATCACAAATAATCACAAATCACAAATAAAATCAACATAAAGAAAGGCACTAAGAACAAATTGCAACAACAGTAATAACCAAGTCAAATATAATTAATAACAATTCAATTTTCAATTTATATCTATGTACCTATAACTTATTCTAATAATGTCCGTATAATATTTTATTTACAACTTAATTCTAGGATGTTAGCCTTGGCTGAATAGCCAAGTTGTCAGTGCTAGTAAATATTAAATGTCAATAATGTGTCAATGTCAAATGTCAATCAATGTCAAGTTTAAGATGTCAGTAAAAGCGTGTTAATATAAATAAATTAAATACATGTTAAATTAAATACACTATGAATTGTAATAATATAATTATAATTAATTGTAATGTCTGTCAATTGTGTGGAATATTGTGCTATGAGTGGCGGCACAAGCAGTAACCACGAGCAGCTGCGATGGGAGGCCTAGTTAGTTTAGGCCTGGTTTTATTCGCCCCAGAGCGCCGTGCTGCCGTTCCCTCGACACACCGCCCGCATCACCGCCTTGCAGTAGTCGGCGAAGGGCTCACGAGAGCCCCTGCCGACCAGCAAGTCGGGAAGGTTTTGCAGGCAGAGCGGCGTGTCAAGTCTGAGCTCCAGCTGCAGGCGCCGAGCGGCGAATATGGGGCAATCTAGTAAAATGTGCGGCACCGACTGGACTACACCGGGCTCGCACTCGCACCAAGGTGTGTCACGCAGCTTAAAGCGGTGGAGATACTGCGCCAGTCCGCCGTGTCCCGTTAGGACCTGCGTCATTAGTGGGTGAGGTGTCGCGTGTCGTGCGTATTTAAAAGCGGAGAGTGCTTCAGGGAGAAAACGGGCGATGTTGCTTGTGGCAGTGAGTTGTAAATACTCCCTGCCCCAGCCAGCGACCGTCTCCTCCCTGATCACTCTCTTCGCATAAGAGAGTGGGTAGAGCGAGTAGTTGGAGCTGCCTGTTTGGGCTGTCGCACTTTTAGCGAGCGTATCTGCTCGCTCGTTGCCCGGGGTCCCAACATGGGCCTTCACCCACACCAACCGAACAGTCCGTCCAAGCAAGAGGAGGCGCTCCATGCAGTTTGCTGTCTCAAGGGCGATGGGATTGTCCGAACGTGGATTACAAATGGTTTCGAGCGACGACCGACTGTCGCTCAAAACCGTGATAGTATTGTTGTCGGTCATTTGTTCGGCCAATTCCAACGCCCTCAAGACAGCCAGCAGCTCAGCCTGGAAGACGGTGCAGAAGGGTTCCAGCCGATAAGTTCGGAAGGTTACCTCCACCCCACCCCTCCAAGCCGTCACCGCTGCGCCTACCCCTCCCTCGAACTTACTGCCATCGGTGTATAGCTCCAGCCCTGCGACCCCTTGCAGCTCCTCCACCCGCTCCACACACTCAAACGACATGCTCACCCACTTTGCAGGATGTCTGGCCCTTAGGAAGCTCACCCTCTTTTCAATTTCGCAGCCAGCGGCAGCGGGCAGCGGGCGTCCACGCTTGGCCTCGTACAGCGTGCGCACCTCCAGGGCGCGCAGGTCCAGAGGCAAGAGGCCAGTGATGGCCAGCGCGGCCGGCAGTGACACCGTGCGGTAGGCGCGCGCACAGCGCAAGGCGAATCCGCGCTGCAGTGAGCGGAGGCGCGTGCGCACCGAGACGCGCGACGCACAACTAGCCCACACGCACGCCCCGTAAAGTACCAAGGGCTCCACCACGCACCGGTACATAGTTTTTACAATATCGGGGGACAACCCCCACGTCACTCTTACGGCCCGCTGTAATCGGGTGTAGAAACCCGCCGCGGTTAGGTTAGGTTAGGTTAGGTTAGGTTAGGTTAGGTTAGGTTAGGTTAGGTTAGGTTAGGTTAGGTTAGGTTAGGTTAGGTTAGGTTAGGTTAGGTTAGGTTAGGTTAGGTTAGGTTAGGTTAGGTTAGGTTAGGTTAGGTTAGGTTAGGTTAGGTTAGGTTAGGTTAGGTTAGGTTAGGTTAGGTTAGGTTAGGTTAGGTTAGGTTAGGTTAGGTTAGGTTAGGTTAGGTTAGGTTAGGTTAGGTTAGGTTAGGTTAGGTTAGGTTAGGTTAGGTTAGGTTAGGTTAGGTTAGGTTAGGTTAGGTTAGGTTAGGTTAGGTTAGGTTAGGTTAGGTTAGGTTAGGTTAGGTTAGGTTAGGTTAGGTTAGGTTAGGTTAGGTTAGGTTAGGTTAGGTTAGGTTAGGTTAGGTTAGGTTAGGTTAGGTTAGGTTAGGTTAGGTTAGGTTAGGTTAGGTTAGGTTAGGTTAGGTTAGGTTAGGTTAGGTTAGGTTAGGTTAGGTTAGGTTAGGTTAGGTTAGGTTAGGTTAGGTTAGGTTAGGTTAGGTTAGGTTAGGTTAGGTTAGGTTAGGTTAGGTTAGGTTAGGTTAGGTTAGGTTAGGTTAGGTTAGGTTAGGTTAGGTTAGGTTAGGTTAGGTTAGGTTAGGTTAGGTTAGGTTAGGTTAGGTTAGGTTAGGTTAGGTTAGGTTAGGTTAGGTTAGGTTAGGTTAGGTTAGGTTAGGTTAGGTTAGGTTAGGTTAGGTTAGGTTAGGTTAGGTTAGGTTAGGTTAGGTTAGGTTAGGTTAGGTTAGGTTAGGTTAGGTTAGGTTAGGTTAGGTTAGGTTAGGTTAGGTTAGGTTAGGTTAGGTTAGGTTAGGTTAGGTTAGGTTAGGTTAGGTTAGGTTAGGTTAGGTTAGGTTAGGTTAGGTTAGGTTAGGTTAGGTTAGGTTAGGTTAGGTTAGGTTAGGTTAGGTTAGGTTAGGTTAGGTTAGGTTAGGTTAGGTTAGGTTAGGTTAGGTTAGGTTAGGTTAGGTTAGGTTAGGTTAGGTTAGGTTAGGTTAGGTTAGGTTAGGTTAGGTTAGGTTTTTTTTTTTTTTTTTTTTTTTTATTCTTGTTTATCTCCAACATGATTGGAGGCCTTAGCTATCTAATTTCATTCATTCCAGTTCTCGCACTTTTGCCTCTCGCACTTTCATTCCTCATACTTTTTCTTTCTTTCTTTCATCTACTTTCGCACTTTTATGGGTGGGATTCCCAATTCTAACTATCTACGTTACTACTATTTTCCTTTTATTTAGGGTTTGTACTCAACAACAGTGTCTTTATTTATTTCAAAATTTTACATTGTAGTTCTTACTCTATTACATATTTTTATTTCTATTTTATGCTTATTCTAACTTCTTACTTATTTTAAACAATATTTTTCTAATCTACTGACATATCTATACAATTTTTCTTTTCTTATTTTTCTATGCTTATCATTAATATATTCATTATATCATGAAAACATATATTTTCTTAGCTAGTCTTATTTTTATCTATAACTATTCTTATTACATCAAGGCAGTAGTTCAGAAACCTATCTCTGTTCTTTGACGTCATTATCTCCGACACTGTTTTGCTTTCTAGTTTTATTTCTAACTGTTGTTCGACATCAAACCTCTTTCTAGCATAAATTGGGCAGTCTAGTATGATGTGGGGTACAGACTCTTCTTTTTCCGGGTCACATGAACACGATGGACTCTCCTTGCGCTTGAAACGGTTCAAGTACTCAGAGAATCCACCGTGTCCTGTGAGCAGCTGTGTCATCTCCATTGTAATTTTTATCTTCCGCATGACTCTTTGGGCTGTTTTTACGTCTGGTAGGAACATTTTCGTAACAGATGCAGTCTCTCCCTCTGTATACCTATCGTTCCACGTTTTCAGAGTGTCTGCTCGGATACTGCGCTTTATGAAGGAAACGGGGCATTGATCGTAGTCTGGTCGTCGTTTGGAATTTTCAGCGGCATTTTTGGCGAGTTGATCGGCTCTCTCATTGCCCTCCAACCCTGCATGTGCTTTGATCCAGAACAAAGCAACAACTTTGTTCTGGAGAGACATGAATTTTAAATTTTCTCTTATTTCGACTGCAAGGGGATGGAGGCAACTGTAATTCTGGACTGTCTGGAGAGCTGCCATCGAGTCACTGAAAATTCCAAACGACTTTGCACTTTTATGTTTACGGATCTCCCGCGTAGCCACGCAAATTGCCAAAAGTTCAGCCTGGTAAACGGTGTTGTAATTGGCGAGAGCAAGCTTGACGACTTTAGTTTCAGTATCGCCGGTCCATATGGACAATGCGGCTCCAACTTTGTCGTCAATCTTGCTCCCGTCGGTGAAGATACGGACTTCTTGACCGCTGTGAGCGTTCACCTCCTCTTGGTTTACCAGGCTGATAAAATTGATTTCAGCTTTTGTGGCTGGGTGGGGACCGTCGACCGCGGGCATCATCCTCTCCACGATCCTGTCTCTAAGCCCTGTGTGGGGTACCCCCTTCTTGGCCTCGTACAACAAGGCCATCTCTCGTACTCGGAGATCGAGAGGGAGTATCCCAGACAGTGCAAGTGCTGCATTGAGAGAGACCGTTCTATAGGCTTTGCACAACTTTTGTGCAATGCTGCGCTGCACGACGCCAAACCGTTTCCTTACGCCTGATTTAGTTGCAGCTGGTGCCCATGCGCTAGCTGCGTACAAGATTACCGGCTCTACCGCCGCCGTGTATATTGTACGGATCACTTCCGGGTGAAGACCCCAGCTGGCTTTAGCAGCTCTTGCAAGCTGTTTATGGATCGCTACTGCCTTGCGACAAACATTGGAGACGTGGTCGTTAAACGTCAGTTTGTCGTCGATGGTGACACCAAGTAGTTTTATTTGTTTTGACATGCCAATATCGACCCCGCCCATGCTGAGGCGTGGGGTGTCGTATTTTAGTTTGCGTGTAATTACCATCGCGTTGGTTTTATGCGGCGCAAATTTAAGCTTGTTATCGACACCCCAGGCCTCAACATGCGCGAGTGCGGCATTGGCACGTGATTCGATCTCATAAGCGGTGTCACCATCGAAGACTAGAACAACGTCGTCGGCGAACGCTTGGCAGTAGTCCCGTCTGCTATCTAAGCTTTTCAGTAGGGGGTCCAGGAGGAGGTTCCAAAGAATTGGGCCTCCAATTGAGCCCTGGACACAGCCTTTATGGGTGCTCTTCCTGTACTCCTTTCCCGCGTAACGTACTCGTACCGTCCTGTCCTGGAGGTAACTATCTATGACACGTCTCAAGTTTTGCGGACACTTTTCCTCAGCCAGTCGGATCTTAATGGCTGGCCACCAAGCACTGTCGAAGGCCCCCTCTATATCCAGCGATATCAAGACAATAAGTTTCTTTTGGTCAAGTTTGCTGCGGATGTGTTGCATAAGGGTATAGAGGGAGTCTTCAGTGCTTTTTTGGGGCATAAAACCGTACTGGCGAGTACTCATCCGCGGTATTAGGTGGAACTTGAGACGGGCCATCACCATCTTTTCATAAACTTTGCCCAGGACTGGCAATAGGCCGATCGGTCTATATGCCTTTGGCGTGGTGTAGTTGTCCTTCCCGGGTTTCTTCAGGACCACTACAGTCGCCTCCTTCCAGGCCACGGGAAAGTGTTGCACCGCAAGGCATTTGTTGAAAAGAGCCAGGAAGTAATTTGGGTCCGCTTCAATGGCACGGCAGCAGATGTCTGCGGTAAATCCGTCTGCTCCTGGGGCCTTTTTGGGGTTGAATGAACCACTCGCGTGCCTTAATTCCGTGAGGGTGAATGGCGGGTCACAGGGTTCACCTTGTTCCTCGCCATTCACTTGTTCGGCTCTTAGTCTGACGGCACTGTGGTGTGGATTGTCAATCTCAATTGGGTCTTCCGGGTAGAAAGTTTCCGCCAGTAACTTAACAGACTTGTCTGCGTCCAACATTTCCCCGTCCTTTTCCAATGGCAAATCCTCCTCCCTGCATGTGGTTCTTCCTATCACCCTGTAGATCCCCTCCCATACCCCTTCCCTATCCTGCTTACCACAGAACTCCTTCCAACTCTCCGTCTGTGCTTTCGTAGCTAGGGTCTCATACTTTTCTTTTTCTTTCAGGTACTCCATCACGACTTTCGACCTTCGGACCGGCGCGGCGCATCGGATTCTGCGTTTCCTCGTGGCAACCTTCTTCTTCATCTCTTCGAGTTCTTCGGACCACCACGGCAAGGTAAGTGTTTCTTTTTCAGATTTTTTCGGCATCGACTGCTTACACGCATTTGTTATGATTTTGTTGAGTGTGTCAATGGTACGATCTATATCTTCAGACGTTACGACTTTATCCAGTTCAGGAGTTTGGAGCTTTTCCTCTAGCATAAACTGGGCGAGTTTCTCATGAAACTCGACCCAGTTTGCTTTCTTTGTATTAAAGGCTCTTGTCGTACGCTGAATTTTGACTCCCTTACTCTTTTGTAGCAGGATGCCGAATTCGATGCCGTTGTGATCCGAGCTGGTGAGGTCTGTATCCACTTTCCAGTTGCTCACGAGGTCCAATAGGTCAGTGGAGCAGGCTGTGATGTCCACATAGCTAGTGTACCGGATCCCGCCTCTAATGGTATCGAAAGTCGGAGTCTTCCCTGTGTTGAGTATGTTGAGACCCAGCTCGTCGAGAGTGCCCATCATGTCTTCTCCTCTGTGGTCGTCGATTGGGCTACCCCACCATGCATTCTTTGCATTCGCATCGCCTCCAACAATCAAGTGTCCTCCTCCAAGCTCCTGCTCTATCTTCTGCAGCTGTTCCAAGTAGGGTTGGATTGGTTGGTCTGGCTCAAAATATAAGGAGACCAGAGTGACCTCCCAGGCGCTGGTTTGGATCCTCACCACTGAGATGTTGTTGGTGGTGAGTTTCGGGTACTGTGTGACGTTAAGGTCGCTGTTGAAGACTGCAACAGCAGCTTTCACAGTCCCAACGCCAGTGTCAGCGCTCTGGAAGATCCTAACTCCTTTTGGACTCTTCATTGATTTAGCCGCTCCTAGGTATGGTTCTTGGAGGAGGGCTGCGGCGACTCCACGTTTCTGTGCCTCGATATAGAGCTCGGATAGCGCCAATTTCTTGCGTTGGAGGTTGGCTTGCAGGATTTTATAAGATGCTTTATCGCCATGGGTGCCCTTAGCAGTATGCTATAGTGGATCGAGCCAAATTGTCCCACTTCCGGCGTGTTTGACAGTCTAGGCTGAAGCTGTTGTGCTGCGTATTGGTCATTTTGGCGATCGTGCAATTACGGCACTTTGGAGGCAGGCCCGCCAGGTAGTCGGCGCACTCAGCCCGAAGGTGGGGTTCACCACAATGGCTGCACAGGTCTGCTGTCTCCGTGCAAAAACGTCTGCCGTGACCATATCCAAGGCACCGGGTACATTGGACCAGTGGAGACTGGTCCTCCACCCTCACCCGTTGCAGGTCGATGTGCACGGTTCCCGCCTCCAGTGCTCTTCGCCAAATGACTGGTGCCACCCGTAGGATGATGTGTCCGGTGTGGGGGTTTCTTGCCCTCCGACGATAGAGTACTTCAACCCTGTCGTCCTCCTCGACGAGGCCGTGGAAGATATCCCTGTTCTGGTTCCTAAGAGCCTTCAACACCTCCTCGTTGGTGTTAATCACCAAGACGCTCTTAAGAACCAGCAGCGGGTCCTTATTTTTCACGTCCTCGACATTGAGGTCGACTCCTTCCTTGTTCAACCTCTCCTTGACCTTATCCCTTTCCTCTCTTGTTCTGAATCCCATTATGATCTTCCTATCCTTGGCCTTCCGTACTCTTTCTACCTTAATCCAACCTTCCTTTGCATCCACCGTCTTCCTGACCTTATCCAGTACCTCCTCCCCTGTCTCTGTCTCATCCTTGGAAGTGACCATAACAGAGTGCAGTGTCGCGCGCTGAAACATTGGTTTTGCCGCTATATCTGCATATGTTCTGGGCACTTCCTCGGTATTCCTTTTCATCTCTTCCATTTTTTCTTGCAGGTCCATCAACTTCTTTGTGTTCTCCGCGAGTAGGCGACCATGCTCTACCAGCTGTTTAGTCAGCTCGGGCGCCTCATCTCCCACCGAGAACGTGCAGTTGATCTCTTTCTTTTCAGGTGTTTCCTTCATCGTCACTCCCTTCCCTTTCTGCTTCTTCAGCTCTGCCTCCGATTCTCTAACAAGCTGGTAGAGTTTGTCCAGGACCTCGGTAAGTGCACTTTTTATCTCTGTTTTTATATTACGAGAGCTACTGAGGTTAAGTTTGCCTTTTTTCAGGTACGTCCTAGCTTCCGCGACCCTGTCTACGGTCGATGTTCTAGGTGGGGTCATCGACGATGTGCTATTTTCGGGCGTCAAAGTCCCAGTCATGCGCGGTGATGATAACCTAGAGGTTTTGTTCGCAGGTCCTGCCTGCGTCGTTAGCTGCGTGAGTGGTGGGGTCGGATCGGTGTTAGCTGAGGTTAGGTTAGGTTAGGTTAGGTTAGGTTAGGTTAGGTTAGGTTAGGTTAGGTTAGGTTAGGTTAGGTTAGGTTAGGTTAGGTTAGGTTAGGTTAGGTTAGGTTAGGTTAGGTTAGGTTAGGTTAGGTTAGGTTAGGTTAGGTTAGGTTAGGTTAGGTTAGGTTAGGTTAGGTTAGGTTAGGTTAGGTTAGGTTAGGTTAGGTTAGGTTAGGTTAGGTTAGGTTAGGTTAGGTTAGGTTAGGTTAGGTTAGGTTAGGTTAGGTTAGGTTAGGTTAGGTTAGGTTAGGTTAGGTTAGGTTAGGTTAGGTTAGGTTAGGTTAGGTTAGGTTAGGTTAGGTTAGGTTAGGTTAGGTTAGGTTAGGTTAGGTTAGGTTAGGTTAGGTTAGGTTAGGTTAGGTTAGGTTAGGTTAGGTTAGGTTAGGTTAGGTTAGGTTAGGTTAGGTTAGGTTAGGTTAGGTTAGGTTAGGTTAGGTTAGGTTAGGTTAGGTTAGGTTAGGTTAGGTTAGGTTAGGTTAGGTTAGGTTAGGTTAGGTTAGGTTAGGTTAGGTTAGGTTAGGTTAGGTTAGGTTAGGTTAGGTTAGGTTAGGTTAGGTTAGGTTAGGTTAGGTTAGGTTAGGTTAGGTTAGGTTAGGTTAGGTTAGGTTAGGTTAGGTTAGGTTAGGTTAGGTTAGGTTAGGTTAGGTTAGGTTAGGTTAGGTTAGGTTAGGTTAGGTTAGGTTAGGTTAGGTTAGGTTAGGTTAGGTTAGGTTAGGTTAGGTTAGGTTAGGTTAGGTTAGGTTAGGTTAGGTTAGGTTAGGTTAGGTTAGGTTAGGTTAGGTTAGGTTAGGTTAGGTTAGGTTAGGTTAGGTTAGGTTAGGTTAGGTTAGGTTAGGTTAGGTTAGGTTAGGTTAGGTTAGGTTAGGTTAGGTTAGGTTAGGTTAGGTTAGGTTAGGTTAGGTTAGGTTAGGTTAGGTTAGGTTAGGTTAGGTTAGGTTAGGTTAGGTTAGGTTAGGTTAGGTTAGGTTAGGTTTTTTTTTTTTTTTTTTTTTTATTGGTGAATTCGTCATCTCCCCTAACGGAATCAGGGCCCTTTTCTACAGTTTAGCGTTGTCCAAGTTTGGAAATATTTAAAATATTAAGGAGGCAGACTACCTGAAGGTAAGTTACTGCTGAAGTTCTAGAACTAATATTAACTGAAATTGATATACATATTATACATATTGCGGTAAGTACATATTTTTTACATTTTGATTTTACATCTTGTATATACATAAATAGTTTCACAAATTACATATTCATAAATATTTTTGAAAAGTGTACAGGTTTTGTGTTACATATTCTTAAGTTCTTATTTTTAGTATTACATAAATATTACATTATAATGGTAATTCTATTGATGATATTCATATACTATTTAGCTTAATCTATTACTTATAGTATTTATGCCATTTTTTTTTTTTTTTTTTTTTTTTTTTTTTTTTTTTTTTTTTTTTTTTTTTTTTTTTTTTTTTTTTTTTTTTTTTTTTTTTTTTTTTTTTTTTTTTTTTTTTTTTTTTCCGACTGTAGTAGGTATTCTTTTTACTACTTTTCTTCTTTTATCTTACTTTCTTTCTTTTCAAAGTCTTTTTCCTTTGTCCTTTTCTTTTCATTTCTTTTATACCTATTATGTAAATATTTATATACAATTATATTAATAATACATAATTCCTTACAAGCAACTACCTTAGTCGTACTGTTATAGCGATTAGAATTACTACTATGTATTGTCGAACACACTCCAGTGGCAACGAATAACAGTCTTAACTTTGTTTTCGGTAAGAGAACACTTTTACTTGCGACTTGGCGTGTGCTCGACAATCTAATTTCAATTTCCTTACATTCAACGCTATAAGTAACAGATGGTTTGTTATTTAAAATATATATTTGATAGCGGCGCAGAGGGGTACATAGGTGTATGTAATGTATGTGTGTGTGGTGCAGAGAGTAAATGTGTGCCGTGTTTATACGTGACGGGAGATTCGAGTTGTAGTATTGCCGCTCGACAATATCAGTATTCTCTGTTATAACGACAAATGATTTTAGTTCCGTTTCTCTCCCGTCTCCGGCTCTGTTTATTCCCTGTATCATTCCCACCCCATTGCTTCCGTTTACATATACGAAAACCTCAGCAGTAAGCCACCCTCGCCCTCGCCAATCTGTCCCACTTAGACCGTATCGGACAGGTTTCGTCAAATGCGTTGTGTTCTACGGCCTCTAGTTTTTCACGCATACAGTTTTTGCAGGTGGGGGGTGCATTCTCCAGCAGAGCAGGGCATTGGGCCTTTAGGTGAGGTCCCGCGCAGTGGCTGCAGAGGTCAGTGCTCTCGGTGCAGGTTTTTCTGCCGTGGCCGTGGGCCAGGCATCTAGAGCACTGAATCACCGGAGACTGGTCGAAGACCGGGATCCTCTGCAGATCCACGTGAATTTTGCCGGCTGATGTTAGGCGCTGCCAGACCTTTGGAGACACTTGCAGGACGACGTGGTTCTCGTGTTGGTTTCTGGCCTTTTTCCTGTAACGCACCGCCGCCCTGTACTCTGCTGTAGGAATGTCTTGCAGTAGGTGGTTGTTCTGCCTTTTTAGTGCCTCCACTATGTCGTCGTCCGAATTGTACGTAAGTACGTTTCGTAGGACGACTAGTGGGTCTCTGTTCTCCTTCTCCTCCACCTGCAATTTCCTGTCCTTATCCTTTATCCTCTTCATTACCTTCTCCATTTCTTCTCTACTATTACAGCTAACTATTACTTTCTGGTCTTTTGCTTTTCTTACTCTATCTATTCTCAATCCATTCTCTCTCGCATTCACCGCTCCTCTTATCCTCTCTACTATTTCATCACTGGTCTCCGTGACGTCTTCACAGGTGATGACGACGGAGTGGAGGGGGCCGGTCACTTTGGGTGCGACTCCATTGTTAACCGGCGCCTCTGCTTTCGCAGCACTCGCGGCTGCGACTGCGGCGTATGTCGCTTTCCTCTCCGTCTTCTCTTCTTCAACTATTTTCTTCACTTCTCTTACTTCATCTAGTATCTCTTGTAACTTCCCGTTTTCTTTCTCTTCATTCCTTCCTGATTCCTTTTCTGTTTCACCTTTATTGTCTGTGCTCTTCTTTGCTTGCTTCATTTCTGTATCTATCTCCTTGATTATCCTTCCCAATCCCTTCAAGCTTTCCAGAACCGCCTGCTTGATGCTGTCCTTCAAGTTCCTCGAGAGGTCTATCTGAGACCGTGCTCTACAGATGAGTGAGTTCGCCTCTTCGAGTAGACCTCTCGGTTTCGACGCTGGTTTTGCTACGCCGGCGGCTCCAGTTCGCCCTTCAGGTGTCTTTGGCGTGGCTTGTGATTTGGCTTCTAGAACCTCTATTGACCGCCGTACCGTCACGGTACTCCGCGACGTCTCGGTGTGGTCCATACTAAAGGTTCTATTGGCCACGTTTGCCCGTGGAGACTTGTTTTTAAGGATTGGCGATCGTTGCACAGACATGGGGAGTGCTTCTATTACTTGTAATGTGTAAATCAATAATAATTTTAATGCTTTCTGTTTCAGGTGCGAGGTGATGTCAAAATAGCGGCGACTTCGGTTACAACACGGTAAGTACACGTGTGTATGTGATGTATGTATAAGATGAATGTGTGTGTGATGGATGTGTGTGTGTGTGTGTGTAGGTATGTAAGTAGGTATGTGAGTGAGTATGAGTGTATGTGTCTGTTTAGTTTTAAGCTTTTATTTCAGCTCGTACCCGTCTGCACGTATAATACAGATAAAACAGAAAACAAAGTCCAAACAATAAACTAATTACTTAATAAACAAAAGACTCGCTGTTGTAAAGACAGCGAGTAGTCAAAACAATAAAATAAAAATGTATAAAATATAATGTAAAGCCAATAAAGCTCCGATCAACGATTAAACTACTCTGTTTAGAGTGTTGGTAAAATCTTAATACTAATATATATATCTAAAACAAACAACAAAATACCTATTATTGTAGTTAATTAATTTAAATCTAAAGAGTCCTAAAATGACTAGTCAAAATCTATTTAAAGACAAAAGAAACCGCGCGAGAAACGGTCCACTCATTCAGTAATTACCGCTGTCTACTGTTAACAATACGATGTATTTCAATAGAGTCCGATTTAAGCCCGCCGCTATGAAAGCGGCACGCACTTGACTACTGTTGACAATAGGCTCGAACTACGGCCGCCTTGCTGTGGAATGCGGTTCGCACGCAGTTGCTATGGCGCGGCGCAGCGCGTAGTGAATGAGTATGCGGGGAGCGGGGAGCGGGGAACGCTCGACGCTCGACGATACGGCGCTGGTAAATATTGCAATTCGCAAGCAAGGGGCTGTGACGTCACCGGGTACACGCGCAGTTGCTAGGGCGCGGCGTATCGGAGGATGTGTGCGGGGAGCGGGGTACGCTCGACGCACCGACACGGCGGATGGTAAAAATATGATTTGACGTAAACAAGTGACGTCACTGGCTGTCTACGGTAAGTTGAATTGTAGGTATAGGTAGGTATTAGGTATTAAGTTTATTTGTTTCAGATGCTACAGCTGTGAAGTGGTCCGATTTTAGGTAATGAAAGTATAGGTATCTAGGTAAGTAGGTATATAATTTAGGTATTTTCGGTTAGGTCAATTTATGTAAATATAACGTAAGTATAAGATTTATAGTGCAATTCACTATAGTCAGTTATCTAATAAAGTAAGGGAGTCCTAAAAAGGTCGGTCAATAAATTTTTGAATTATACCTATTATAATATAAAAGTAGATACCTAAAACCTATTTACTATAGAATATTATATGTATGTAATTATTTAATATTAAGTCTTAATTTTAAGCTTATAAATAAATTTAATAATACATAAAACAGCGCGGGAATCGAACCACTGCTTGGTTAGTAACAACTGAGCGTAAGGTATTATTTACGATACGGCCGCCGCCGCCGCTCTGTGGAATGCGGTTAATGCGCTGTTAAATCAGTGCAACGTTGCACATTAGTTAAAGTGAGGTTGCGCAACGCGGGGGGCAGCAGTAATTAGGTCACCGGCGCTGTGGAATGCAGTTTTACCGACAACTGGTCGGTTAACCTCCCGAGCGTCCGAGTCAGCGAGACGCGATGGCAAAAATGTACGATTAATAGTATTATTACGGATAACAGAATTACATAAAATTTAGACCAAATAAAGTAGTAATATGTATGTATGTATATATGTATGTTTAATTTTGATTTAATAAAAGTTAATTTTGAATTTTGTTGGGAAACTACTACGTCGAGCCACACGTCTTATTTATCAATAGACAATCCGTGCCACTCGGTGCGCAGTAGATTGAGCGAGACTCGTCGCCCGAGGGGTTAAACCACCTGTTGATTGTGGTATTGCTTATGACGTAACAGATAAGAAAACAATTTTCCAGGTCTTAAATTTAGAATTAGGTCAACACAAGTACACAAAATTTAGGTAGTAATTAAGTAATTAAAAAGTAACATAGGGACTTTAAAGCTGGGATGTATTTAATGAAGTAGGTATTAAGTAGGTATAGAATTTGATGAATTTAGCTAGTTAGAACGAATTAAAAAAATTTTGTAATTTGGAAAATTAATTTAGAATAGCTATAGTATAATTTTGAATAAAATAAAACAACCCCTAGAGTAAGGGAAAGTACTTTTCTACCCCCAACAGTAAAATACCTATATCTCCGAAAATACGAGGTCAAAAATTTTTGTTTTAACTGATTTATGTTTCTAATAGACTAATACAACTACTTAATTAATAAAAACAATAGGTCATCGATCTCATTTAAAAGATATTAAAATTTAAAAATTTTGAAAATTTTGAAGAAACTTTAAAAATTTGTAACTCCTGAAGGGGTTGGTCGATTTTAATTTTGAAAACTGCTACTGACTTGTGTTGATCCAAGCTCTCGTACTGCGTAGTCAGAAATATCCAGAAGCTCCTGCTTCCAGGACCTCGTGTCCACGTGGAAAATGGTTTTCCTCGATTTCCTCCCCTTCCTGAGGGCGGAAAAATCGGGGGATGGTGCAGGAAGTTGAGGGTCCCCAAGGCGCATAAGGGTGCAAAATAAAAAAGTGGGGTCGTCGCGCTAAATTTAGCGCCGCACGCACTTTTAAGAAATTTAAGTTGCACTTTTCCGTAATTTTGGCACTTTTCACAAAATATCAATTAAACCAAAAATAATTAAGATTTGGTTTTTACACCACTAGACACTGTGCACAAATCCGCGTCTTTCGATGTGTCGCACTTAAAAATCGGTTAACTTTTTACCACTCGGTCAAATTTTCGTAAGTTGAAATCGAAAAAATTCGAGCGCGGAGACAGTGTGCGCGTGTGGTGCGCTACAGGGGGGCAGCGCAGACTGGTTAGGTTAGGTTAGGTTAGGTTAGGTTAGGTTAGGTTAGGTTAGGTTAGGTTAGGTTAGGTTAGGTTAGGTTAGGTTAGGTTAGGTTAGGTTAGGTTAGGTTAGGTTAGGTTAGGTTAGGTTAGGTTAGGTTAGGTTAGGTTAGGTTAGGTTAGGTTAGGTTAGGTTAGGTTAGGTTAGGTTAGGTTAGGTTAGGTTAGGTTAGGTTAGGTTAGGTTAGGTTAGGTTAGGTTAGGTTAGGTTAGGTTAGGTTAGGTTAGGTTAGGTTAGGTTAGGTTAGGTTAGGTTAGGTTAGGTTAGGTTAGGTTAGGTTAGGTTAGGTTAGGTTAGGTTAGGTTAGGTTAGGTTAGGTTAGGTTAGGTTAGGTTAGGTTAGGTTAGGTTAGGTTAGGTTAGGTTAGGTTAGGTTAGGTTAGGTTAGGTTAGGTTAGGTTAGGTTAGGTTAGGTTAGGTTAGGTTAGGTTAGGTTAGGTTAGGTTAGGTTAGGTTAGGTTAGGTTAGGTTAGGTTAGGTTAGGTTAGGTTAGGTTAGGTTAGGTTAGGTTAGGTTAGGTTAGGTTAGGTTAGGTTAGGTTAGGTTAGGTTAGGTTAGGTTAGGTTAGGTTAGGTTAGGTTAGGTTAGGTTAGGTTAGGTTAGGTTAGGTTAGGTTAGGTTAGGTTAGGTTAGGTTAGGTTAGGTTAGGTTAGGTTAGGTTAGGTTAGGTTAGGTTAGGTTAGGTTAGGTTAGGTTAGGTTAGGTTAGGTTAGGTTAGGTTAGGTTAGGTTAGGTTAGGTTAGGTTAGGTTAGGTTAGGTTAGGTTAGGTTAGGTTAGGTTAGGTTAGGTTAGGTTAGGTTAGGTTAGGTTAGGTTAGGTTAGGTTAGGTTAGGTTAGGTTAGGTTAGGTTAGGTTAGGTTAGGTTAGGTTAGGTTAGGTTAGGTTAGGTTAGGTTAGGTTAGGTTAGGTTAGGTTAGGTTAGGTTAGGTTAGGTTAGGTTAGGTTAGGTTAGGTTAGGTTAGGTTAGGTTAGGTTAGGTTAGGTTAGGTTAGGTTAGGTTAGGTTAGGTTAGGTTAGGTTAGGTTAGGTTAGGTTAGGTTAGGTTAGGTTAGGTTAGGTTAGGTTAGGTTAGGTTAGGTTAGGTTAGGTTAGGTTAGGTTAGGTTAGGTTAGGTTAGGTTAGGTTAGGTTAGGTTAGGTTAGGTTAGGTTAGGTTAGGTTAGGTTAGGTTAGGTTAGGTTAGGTTAGGTTAGGTTAGGTTAGGTTAGGTTAGGTTAGGTTAGGTTAGGTTAGGTTAGGTTAGGTTAGGTTAGGTTAGGTTAGGTTAGGTTAGGTTAGGTTAGGTTAGGTTAGGTTAGGTTAGGTTAGGTTAGGTTAGGTTTTTTTTTTGTGTTTATGAAAGAATTGGTGTGAAAATGGAAAATGCGGTGCTATTGGTTTACACTTTATTTTCCATTTTTGGCAAAGCAGTGTAATGTATGTGTGTTTAGAGAGTAATTTGTTTGTAGTGTGTTTAGACGTAAAATATGGATGTGTTATATATATTTGTTTATAAGTGAACTGTTAGTGGTAGTGATGGTGTTAATGTAAGAGTGTTTAAGGTGGGAATAATATTATATTTAGACATGTTATAAGGAAGAGAGAATAGATAGAGAAGAGATAAGGATATATGTGATATAACTACTATTATTATTTATCAGATAATTAATTTTCGTGGATTATAAAAGTTACATAATGAATGATTCCTAAAAGATATATGTGTATAGTCAAATATTTTCTTTTATTATTATTTTTTTTTTTTTGTATGTATTCAGTTTTTTTTTTTTTTTTTTTTGTTGATATACTTCTTTGTTATTATTATTATATGTATATATTTTTGTATATACTATTTTTTAATTGTATTTTTCTTTTATTTTTATGTCTATTCTTTTATATATCTTTTAGGTTACAATTTAAGTTGTGATGATTACAGCAGTATATTCTATGTTTTAACAATACAATGTTTTAATATATAGCAAAATTTTACATTAATAGGGTATACATATAATGGAAGTTTATAATAGTTAAGCCAATGAGCATAATTTGTTTGATTATGATTCTAGGGAAATACTAAAATTCTAAGATTAACAATTTGATAATAGTCTGAGGTAGATGATTATTCATTTTAATACGATTTTGATTTCTCTTTTTTTGTTTTTATTATTATTATTATTATTTTTTTTTTTTTTTTTTTTTTTTTTTTTTTTTATGTATGTATATATTTTTTTTTTTTTTTTTTTTTTTTTTTTTTTTTTTTTTTTTTTTTTTTTTTTTTTTTTTTTTTTTTTTTTTTTTTTTTTTTTTTTTTTTTTTTTTTTTTTTTTTTTTTTATTATTATTTAGTCTGAGTCACTGGATGATGACGACGATGTATCTGAAAGTTGTTCTCGTCGCGCTTGACCGATCATTAGAAACTTAAGATCGAGGTTTCTCACACCCACGAGTGTCTCAGCTGGTGGGACGAGCTCCAGGGGGCAGGTTGTTTTTGGGGCTATCGTCCAGAAATAAAACGCCCCAGGGTAGTTGGGGTGTTTACTCAGCTTGCCCCCTAAGTATGTCGGGTGTTTATTTCTGAAGTGGCGCGTGATGTTGCGAGAAGTATAGAAGCTACCACAGAGTATGCACTGGTTGCCACCCTTGGTGGCCAGACCAGCCCCCACACCAGTCCCCACGCCATATGTCCCAGTGCGGGGTCTTGAGGATGGAGCTGGAGACGGTGGGGCCACGGTGCTGTCACTGTGTATGTCATGTGTACTTCTGGCCCCACCAGTCTCATCATCAATGACAAGCACCTCCCTGGGAGGCTGGGCCGAGGGCTGGGCAGGTTGGTGGTGCTCCTGTCGAGATGTAGATGGGGTGGGCTCGACTGTGTTGGCAGGAGCCTCGGGAGCCCTCATTTTGCCGACTGAGGTAGCCAGGGTGACCGAGTTGGGGGCAGGGGCGGGGGCACCACCACTTCCTGGTTCTTCAATTATTTGATTTAGTCGCAGTGGCGGCTGTTGTGGCTGTAGTGGGTCACTCTGTGTGGCTTGGCCACGGCCGTTCAGCAAATCAGCGCATGGTATTGCAGTGGTGTTGGCGGGTCTAGAAGAATTGGCGGAGTTGGCTGAGTTGGCAGTTGCTCGATACAACATTTCGGTTAGGTAAGTAATGGTGCGCTGTTGTTCAGCGATTATATTCTGAGCAGCACTGCAATTGGAACAACGGAGGGTTGGGCAGGTTGAGTAGGGTGTGAATCTGTTGCTGGCTATTGATTGCTGGCTCCATGATTGAGTGGATGGGGTGGTAGCGGATGTGGTGCTGTTGCAGCAGTGTTGGTTCAGATCCATGTTAGATGATTCTTGATGTTTCTTGTTGATGATTTATGATGGAATGTCTTGTTCAATTGCAGAAACTAGTTTTGATTCCTCGGTGAGTCTAATTTGGGAGTAAAAGGTGATTTTATACAATATTTAAAAAGAAATGAATTAATTTAATAATGGTCAAGCATAGCCAAAAATATGTGTAACTTAATAGGTATATAATATTTTTAATATGTATCAGAGTTTCAAGGCAAAGTTTGTGAAGTTGATTTTTCGAGGTTGACCTCTATACCTCGGTTGCAAAATGAATTTCGAATTTTAGGCTAAATTATGATTTTAATTATATGGTAAGGTGGTAAATATCATTATAGTACATAATATAAGTATATAAAATTATTATATATATATATATATGTATTTTTTTTTTTTTTTTTTTTTTTTTTTTTTTTTTTTTTTTTTTTTTTTTTTTTTTTTTTTTTTTTTTTTTTTTTTTTTTTTTTTTTTTTTTTTTTTTTTTTTTTTTTTTTTATATATATTAGAATGGGAGAGTTAGTTAAGTGGTTGTATGACTATAGTATACAGCATATACCTATATGTATTAGAAATATAAGTACATGCTCGCATATGTATAAGTATTATTCATTATTTATTAATTATTTATTAAATGATTTAAGATTCTTGATGATGTAATTTAAATGAGTATTAAAAGTTTCTATGGTGGTGTTTTTTGTGTTGATTTCATTGAGAGTATAAGGGTTGATATTAAATAAGTTGCAGTTAATTATGTGATCAATTCTGGTTCGAGAGAAACGAGGGCAATCTTCGATCAGGTGCTTTAAGGTTTGCGGTGTGGTACGATCACAAGGGCAGTAATTATTGTCAGTAATTTTAAAGCGATATAAATATGTTTTGTGGTATCCGTGGTTGGTAAGAAGCTGGGTGATGGTGAAGTTTGGTGATATTATATTAAGATATTCTTCTAGTTGTTCGTATTTGGGTAAGAGAGTTTTAGTGTATTTACAGTTGTCAGGGTGGTCATAGAGGTTTATTGCTGCTTGGTGTGAAATTAATCTGTTTTTGTATTTAACATAACTGATAGGCGCATGGAAGTATTCTGGTTTGCAATGGAGCAAAGCGGCTGCCTTAGCGGCGGCATCAGCAGCTTCGTTTCCTGCAAAGCCGGCATGGGCTTTAATCCATGCGAAATTGATTGTATGGCTATTGTGATTCATATGATGGATAAGATGATGAATTTTTACTGCAAACGTGTTGTGACTATTAGGGTTGGTAAGTTCAGTTAGGCTGGACTTGCTATCTGAGAGAATGGTGGCTTTTGGGATATTGTTGGATGATAGAAAGAGGCATGCTTTGTAGATTGCAACCATTTCTGCCTGGAAGACAGAGCATGAAGCGTGTAGTTTAAATTTTTTAATTGTTTTTGTTCCGCCTGGGTCATAAATGACATAAGCAGCGCCAACATGAGAGTCGTGGCGGCTGCCATCAGTATATATTTTCCATTCATTGGGGTCAAGTTTATGAAGATCGGACGCAGAATTGATTTCAGAGAATGTAAAGCTTTTACGGTGTACAGGATGAAGTAGTTCCGACGGGTGTGCCGGAGACTCAATAGGGATATCATTAGGTAAGTATTTAGATGTGTTATTTAGCTTTGTTAATTGTATGTCGGATATTTCTTTAATTTTAGAAGGGAGTGGAGTAAGGCGCGCTATTGAAATGGAAGCAGGAGTGCTGATAGTGCGGAAACCTTGAATGATTTTTATAGCAAAAAGTCGTTGTAGTGATAGAAACTTATTGTGGATATATTTGTGTTCGAGTGCTTTGGACCATATACAGGCAGCATAAGTAATAATGGGTTCAATTACTTGTTTGTAAATAATTTTTACGTTTTCTGAATGGACACCCCAAGTGGGTCTAACGAAGACTATGAGTTTATTGAACAAGAGTTTGGTTTTTTCGATAATGTATTCACAATGTCGTTTGAATAATAGTTTATGGTCAATGTGGACGCCGAGATATTTAAATGAGGTGACAAATTGTATACGTTTGCCATGTACAGAGATATTGCATTTGCGAGATTTGTTGGTGAATCCCATAATTTGAGTTTTTTCCGGGCCGAAGCTCAGTTTTACACCATTTCCCCAAGCAGTGATTCTATTTAAGGCATTATTTGTGATGTTTTCTAAATTCATGAGTGATTTAGAATGGGCGATGAGGAGTACATCGTCGGCATACGCTTGTATATGACAGCCGTCTGGTAAGCTAATATTGAGTAATTCATCAAGAATAATATTCCAAAGAGTAGGGCCACAGACGGAACCCTGAATGCAGCCTCGGGACATGCGTTTTTCCATGCTGGAGTCGGCGAAATTAACTACAATTCTCCGATTTTTGACATAATTCAGTAGTAGCTTATATATATTGCTAGGGCATTCCATATTTCGTAGTTTTTTGAAAATTGCCGGCCACCATGCATGATCAAACGCAGCTCTAATGTCTAGGGATACTGCCAGAACATGTTCCTGATTCTTCTTAGCATCATTTATTATATCTAAAGCAGCTTGAATTGCCATTATAGTAGAGGTTTGTTGTTTAAAGCCATATTGTCTGATACAGGATAAGTTGTTTTTGTTCATGAAGTATGTTAATCTGTTAGTGATAAGTCTTTCAAAGAGTTTACCAAATACATTAATGAGTCCAATTGGTCTGTAACTAGAGGTTTCATTGTAGTTAATTTTATTAGGTTTAGGAATTATTTTGACTTGCGCTACTTTCCAACATTCAGGGAAGTAACCTAGCTCTAGGCATCTATTTAATAGGTTTAATACAATTTCAGGGAACATTTTGGTAAATTGTAAGCAAATATCTGATGTTAGGTTATCTGGTCCAGGAGCTTTTTTAGGATTCATGTTTTGAAGGGCCGTCAGAATTTCATTAAGGCTGAAAGATGGCTCATCAGAGGTGTGAATTGGAAGTTCCATAGTGTTTCGAATATCTTTTTGCAATTGAGTAGTGTCCGGATTATCGTCAGGGTAGAATTTATTCATTAGTGCGTTTGCTGTATCTTTACTATTGGTTGTGTAGTGACCATCTTCCAGCTTCAATGAAGCTGGAGGTTGAGTTATCGGGCGTGACTTTATTAATTTATTAGTGATTGACCAGACGTCTTCCTTTTTTTGTTGGGTACAGAATTCTCTGAAGCAGTTGGTGGATGCAGTGTGAAACGCCGTTGTATATTCGTTTTTAAGTTTATTTTTTTCTACTATAAGTTTGTCAATTGGTAGTTTACGTTTGACATGTTTGCTGAGGGTATGGTGGTTTTGTATTATTTTCCGTTTTAATGTTTCAAGTTGGTCATTCCACCAGGGAGCTTTTTGGATATATCCTTTAGCGCGGGGAAGAAGTTCATTGCAGGAGGCCCGTATGGCAGAGGTCATACTGATGATGTATTTTTCTAGTTCAATGCATGTCATACGGCTGAATTCAGAGTAAACCGGTAATAGTCTTTGTACGTGGTATTTGAATGTTTCGAATAGGTGGTCCCATTTAAGGTTAGATGTGTTATATTTAAATGTTGAAAGTTTTTTATTTTTAGTTAAATTGTTTTTATTAAAAGATATGTTGAAAGTTATAGCATTATGATCAGATTTAGGTGTTATATTATAGTCAACTGTCCAGTTCGTGATGTCCGAGGGGGTAATTCGTCTGACAAGAGTTAGGTCTATGATAGATGATCTAGGTTTCCCATGAGTAACAGTTTCAAATGTAGGGGTGTTGCCAGTATTGCAAACTATTAATTCGTTTGATGTAATTAAATCAATTAGTCTTAAGCCTCGAGTATTATTTTTTGACGAGCCCCATAGTGTATGCCATCCATTAAAATCTCCACAGATGATGTGGGAAGAACCGTAAGTATTGTGTATGAATAACTCAAGTTTTTGTAGTATGGAATGTTTATCACTTCTAGGTTCTACGTATGCTGAAATGAGGTAAGTATTTTTTCCAGTTTTCTCTTTTAGGGACACGATGCAGAGATCAGAGTTAGAGAATTCTGTGATACCAAAGGTACTAAATGCGTTATTTTTAGTCAGGATTGCAGCTCTAACCGGCCGTCCGGTAGGGAATTGATGTGTGTCGTATCCAGGGAAGGATTTCATAACATTATTGCGTATGAGTGGTTCAGTAATAAATATAATATCTTTTGGGTGTTCATCTATAAAATGTAATATCTCTTGGTTAGCGATTCTACCATGTCCTAGGTTAGCTTGTAAACATTTGAGAGTGAGATCTAATGGATTCCTAATGTTTTTGTTAATGTTGTTGGCCATAGTCAGTTCGTGTTCTTATTTTTTGTAGCATTAGTAGGACTTTTGGGCAGTTGCGTGACGTTGCGCTATGGTTAGGCTTAATAGAGTTAATGTTGCGTTTTTTCAGGTAATTAGTGCAATTAAGACAGTTAATTTTAGCTTTATCATTTTTGAATGGACACGATATATATTCGTGAGTTTCTGATGAGCAGTGGGAACAAGCTGAAGTCTCGCTGTTACACATTTTGGTGGTATGGCCGAATTGGAGGCACTTAAAGCATTGGAGGAGGGGGGAGAATTCTTCTAAATGAATTCTTTGATGGTCTATGTTGACTTTGCCAGAGTTGATAAGGGCCCTCCAGATGGGAGGGGAGGTCATAAAGACTGCATTATATAAGTTGTTATTCCTGTTACGTCGTTTATGTTTGAAAACAAGGTCCGTGGGATTGTTGGAGATGCTGCTGACACAGTCATTTTGATTTAGGATTATTTCGACGAGCTCTTCAGGGGGGATTTCATTGGAAATTCCTTTAAGAATTAGCATGGGGCTGAGTTTTTTGGATTCTTCAGCGGACACATCGATATCAGGTAAGTTAGTTTTAGCAAGGGCGATTTTCTGTTGCTCATTGGAGTCAAATTCGATTCGAACCTTATTGTTGGATAGTAGCTGGATGTTTGCTGGAGAGAAGTTGGTGTCTCTGAAGGAGACTTTACTTTTCCATGTTTTAAGGGTTTCGGTGGAGCTAGAAGAGTCATTTTTAGGTGTTATAATTATAGCCGGTTTGGTATTGGGAACAGAGTCGCGATTGAGGGTCTGTTTCTTAGTAATGTCTGCATAAGAACTTTGTCGTATTATAGGAGTATCGATTGAGTTTTTGAGTTTGGATACCTCCTCCCTGATGGTGTTCTTTATAATAAGAACTGTAGACTTGTCCAGCATGGTGCCAGAGGCTGGTGCAGTTGGTTTGTGAGTTTTCCCGGGAGAGAAGTTATTAATGTCATTCTGAATAATAGCAAGGAGTTCAATTATTCTATTTTTATTTGTTTTGGTGAGGCTTTTGCCCTGGTTCAGTAATTTTTTAATATCTTCAGCTTTGTGATTTATACTATTCTTAATATCCCTGATGGGGTCGGATTCATCATCAGGGGAGAGATATTCATCATCAATATTATCATTAGAAAAATTTAAATTGAATTCAGCAGTAGTGGCTTGGGAAACAGAGAGATCCCGAGGGTTCACGTCAGGTCCTAAAGGAGAAGCATTTAGTGGAGATTCCATAATTATAGTTTCAAGAAAGCACAGCAGATCCCATCACCATAAAGACAATTGACTTACCCTGATACAGCACCTTCTCCAGTTAATCAGCTGTTTAATGTCCCCAGGTTCCTCAATCATCAGCTCCTATGGCGGTCAATGTCACCAGGGAATCCAGGGAGTCCAGCAAATACAATGGTAAGTTGTCACCAAGACGTCACCAGTGACACGGAATCCAGTGTCACCACCCGATGTGCAGTCACCGGTAAGTCAACGTCACCAAGGTGTAACCGTCACCGGGATGTCTCCGTCACCGGGATGCCTCCGTCACCGGGATGTCTCCGTCACCGGGATGTCTCCGTCACCGGGATGTCTCCGTCACCGGGATGTCTCCGTCACCGGGATGCCTCCGTCACCAGGATGCCTCCGTCACCGGGATGTCACCGTCACCGGTGTGCCTCCGTCACCGGGATGTCTCCGTCACCGGGAATGTCACTGTCACCGGGATGTCACCGTCACCGGGATGTCTCCGTAACCGGGACGTAACTATCACCGGCACGTCACCGTCACCCAGAGACTTAATCGTCACCCAGGTGTCACCACAAATCCAGAATCACCGCAAATCCAAAGTAAGTCACTGCAAATCCAGTGTCACCGGACACTATGTCACCAATGTCACCGGACACTATGTCACCAGTGACTCCAGTCACCGATGTAACCAAGTCACCGATGTAACCGAGAAATCCGTGTCGGAGCTAAGTGGAAACGCGTCCGTTCGCGGCGCGGACTCGGAGAAGTGGTTGGTTAGGTTAGGTTAGGTTAGGTTAGGTTAGGTTAGGTTAGGTTAGGTTAGGTTAGGTTAGGTTAGGTTAGGTTAGGTTAGGTTAGGTTAGGTTAGGTTAGGTTAGGTTAGGTTAGGTTAGGTTAGGTTAGGTTAGGTTAGGTTAGGTTAGGTTAGGTTAGGTTAGGTTAGGTTAGGTTAGGTTAGGTTAGGTTAGGTTAGGTTAGGTTAGGTTAGGTTAGGTTAGGTTAGGTTAGGTTAGGTTAGGTTAGGTTAGGTTAGGTTAGGTTAGGTTAGGTTAGGTTAGGTTAGGTTAGGTTAGGTTAGGTTAGGTTAGGTTAGGTTAGGTTAGGTTAGGTTAGGTTAGGTTAGGTTAGGTTAGGTTAGGTTAGGTTAGGTTAGGTTAGGTTAGGTTAGGTTAGGTTAGGTTAGGTTAGGTTAGGTTAGGTTAGGTTAGGTTAGGTTAGGTTAGGTTAGGTTAGGTTAGGTTAGGTTAGGTTAGGTTAGGTTAGGTTAGGTTAGGTTAGGTTAGGTTAGGTTAGGTTAGGTTAGGTTAGGTTAGGTTAGGTTAGGTTAGGTTAGGTTAGGTTAGGTTAGGTTAGGTTAGGTTAGGTTAGGTTAGGTTAGGTTAGGTTAGGTTAGGTTAGGTTAGGTTAGGTTAGGTTAGGTTAGGTTAGGTTAGGTTAGGTTAGGTTAGGTTAGGTTAGGTTAGGTTAGGTTAGGTTAGGTTAGGTTAGGTTAGGTTAGGTTAGGTTAGGTTAGGTTAGGTTAGGTTAGGTTAGGTTAGGTTAGGTTAGGTTAGGTTAGGTTAGGTTAGGTTAGGTTAGGTTAGGTTAGGTTAGGTTAGGTTAGGTTAGGTTAGGTTAGGTTAGGTTAGGTTAGGTTAGGTTAGGTTAGGTTAGGTTAGGTTAGGTTAGGTTAGGTTAGGTTAGGTTAGGTTAGGTTAGGTTAGGTTAGGTTAGGTTAGGTTAGGTTAGGTTAGGTTAGGTTAGGTTAGGTTAGGTTAGGTTAGGTTAGGTTAGGTTAGGTTAGGTTAGGTTAGGTTAGGTTAGGTTAGGTTAGGTTAGGTTAGGTTAGGTTAGGTTAGGTTAGGTTAGGTTAGGTTAGGTTAGGTTAGGTTAGGTTAGGTTAGGTTAGGTTAGGTTAGGTTAGGTTAGGTTAGGTTAGGTTAGGTTAGGTTAGGTTAGGTTAGGTTAGGTTAGGTTAGGTTAGGTTAGGTTAGGTTAGGTTAGGTTAGGTTAGGTTAGGTTAGGTTAGGTTAGGTTAGGTTAGGTTAGGTTAGGTTAGGTTAGGTTAGGTTAGGTTAGGTTAGGTTAGGTTAGGTTAGGTTAGGTTAGGTTAGGTTAGGTTAGGTTAGGTTAGGTTAGGTTAGGTTAGGTTAGGTTAGGTTAGGTTAGGTTAGGTTAGGTTAGGTTAGGTTAGGTTAGGTTAGGTTAGGTTAGGTTAGGTTAGGTTAGGTTAGGTTAGGTTAGGTTAGGTTAGGTTAGGTTAGGTTAGGTTAGGTTAGGTTAGGTTAGGTTAGGTTAGGTTAGGTTAGGTTAGGTTAGGTTAGGTTAGGTTAGGTTAGGTTAGGTTAGGTTAGGTTAGGTTAGGTTAGGTTAGGTTAGGTTAGGTTAGGTTAGGTTAGGTTAGGTTAGGTTAGGTTAGGTTAGGTTAGGTTAGGTTAGGTTAGGTTAGGTTAGGTTAGGTTAGGTTAGGTTAGGTTAGGTTAGGTTAGGTTAGGTTAGGTTAGGTTAGGTTAGGTTAGGTTAGGTTAGGTTAGGTTAGGTTAGGTTAGGTTAGGTTAGGTTAGGTTAGGTTAGGTTAGGTTAGGTTAGGTTAGGTTAGGTTAGGTTAGGTTAGGTTAGGTTAGGTTAGGTTAGGTTAGGTTAGGTTAGGTTAGGTTAGGTTAGGTTAGGTTAGGTTAGGTTAGGTTAGGTTAGGTTAGGTTAGGTTAGGTTAGGTTAGGTTAGGTTAGGTTAGGTTAGGTTAGGTTAGGTTAGGTTAGGTTAGGTTAGGTTAGGTTAGGTTAGGTTAGGTTAGGTTAGGTTAGGTTAGGTTAGGTTAGGTTAGGTTAGGTTAGGTTAGGTTAGGTTAGGTTAGGTTAGGTTAGGTTAGGTTAGGTTAGGTTAGGTTAGGTTAGGTTAGGTTAGGTTAGGTTAGGTTAGGTTAGGTTAGGTTAGGTTAGGTTAGGTTAGGTTAGGTTAGGTTAGGTTAGGTTAGGTTAGGTTAGGTTAGGTTAGGTTAGGTTAGGTTAGGTTAGGTTAGGTTAGGTTAGGTT